>MU224038.1:2738501-2793528 GCA_018584345.1 Thuja plicata
TTATACAATTGAGAAGACAAGAGATATAGAGGAATTTGAGAAAACCAATTTTTTCACTGACACCTGTCAATTCCTCCCAAAATATCTGAAATTGATCTCTTCTGCAACTGCAAAAATCTGATCTGATATGCACCCAAAAGGATTGCAAAATCCAAATCTTCATCTTAAGACCTTTCTAACGGTATATAACACTTAATATTTCTGATAAAAAATTCTCCCTGAATCACTAAGCAAACTTTGCCTTCCCGTGCACATTTCCTAAATAATTTTGAAATATTTGAAATCTTTTCAATAGTCAAACTATTAAATTGAAATGACATTTTAAAATATGTATATTTTAATCCCTTTTTCTCACAGTGCACCAGAATTGGACAAGTGGCACCTCCTGGTTGGTTCTAAAAATTTATCTCTGCATAGCCTCTGTGACTGCGCGACGAGCTAAATCGCCAACTCGCATGCATTTTGCACTCCCTTGAAAATCATGCGTGACTACGCAATGAGCTCATTTCGGTCTGCGAATGAGTGACGAGCTACTTGCACGAGTGCACAACGAGCTAAATCGCCAACTCGCATGCATTTTGCACTCCCTTGAAAATCATGCGCGACTGCGCGACGAGCTCATTTTGGTCCGCGACTGAACGACGAGCTACTTGCGTGAGTGCGCGACGAGCTGAATCGCCAACTCGCATGCATTTTGCACTCCCTTGAAAATCATGTGCGACTGCGTGATGAGCTCATTTTGGTCTGCAACTGAGTGACGAGCTACTTGCGCGAGTGCGCGACGAGCTAAATCGCCAACTCACATGCATTTTTCATTGCCTTGAAAATCATGCACGACTACGCGACGAGCTCACTTTTGGTCTGCGACTGAGCGACGAGCTACTTGTGCAAGTGCGTGACGAGCTAAATCGCCAACTTGCATGCATTTTGCATTCCCTTAAAAATAATGTGCGACTGCGTGACGAGCTCACTTTTGGTCCGCGACTGAGCGACGAGCTACTTGTGCGAGTGCATGACGAGCTGAATTCTAGTCTATAACTACAAATACTTAGATGACCATAACTTTTGATTTTCAATCTGAGTTTTTCTAAAAAAATTTATGCAGCTTGCACACATGGTCATCTCAAACATATTAAAAATTTAGCTTGACCCAGTACGTATTTTTGGAGATATGATTAAAAACATGACTGCATGAGCTCCCACTATACTTGCTTAGTGAAATGTGTTGAACCCACTCCCCAAGTGGTATTTCATGAAAAACATCAGGTCTCTTTTTGCATGCATTCAAAGTAATCCTTCTCTGTAACCTTTTAGGGAAATTTTTACTTAGTAACTCCAAATTTCTTCAAAATTTTGAGAGTACTAACAAAACCTTTTAGCCCCAAAATTATTCATTCAGAGTTGCTAGAGGTTCTCAATCTAGAGGGTGGAGGTTCAAAGTTGCTATAATTGATTACATTACTATAAATAGTGCTACAAAAGAATACAATATGCTTCTAGAAGGTTCATGTGAAGAGAAAGGTTGTCTTAAGAGATGGACGTTCTTGATTGAAATAAATGATTGAGTGCAAAGTGCAGATTTGCAAATCAAATAATGAGGTAACCCTATATTTCCTTACTACACAAGTTAAGGTTGACTGAATGCCGCTAAAAGGATGATTTTTATTATTCATCAACAAAAATAGGATTTCACTTACTGTTATGCTACCAAATGGATTATACACATAAGATAATGTTGATGTTTATAAAAGTTTCATCTATGCATATGTAATGAATGCATCAACATTATCAAATAAGTATGCAAGGATAAATCAAATAAACAGCGCGCAAGGATACATCAAGAACAAAGAATTCATATGTTGTTTTAAATTGGTATGCATTCACACAAGTGTCCATTACATTATATAAAGTTGAGAAAATGAATATACATAAGTCCTATACATTATTGGCATCAAACATGTATTTTATCTTAATGTTGTTTTGTATACTAAATGAGAAGAAAAGACAACACAGTGACATCAAACTTATCAAATGACAATGCATAATGATGTCCATATGATCAAAGAGCAATGAATATTTTTAGAAAAAGAGTAACAATAGTAATGCTATTATAAAGATATAAATTGCATTAATCAAGCTGAAAAGTATATGCATAAAGTTCATACACTGTTGATATTGGACAATAGTTCACCCCAGTATGCATAGTTAACACTGCTGTCTGAAATTAGGAATGGATGATAAAACAAAGAATTTCTTCTTTACAATCAAATGAAAGGAAATATACTTTTAGCACTAATATCTTTTTATACATATATATACAAGAGTTGAACAAAGAGTATAATCTTTTGAGAAAGAATCAGCAACACTGTTATGTTCAAAGTTGGAAATCAAAATATTGCTATTGTTTAAATGAAGATTTAGAATACAATATTTTGTATGGAGGTCAAAGATAAACAACAGTCAAGGGATATCTATTTGGAATATATTGTAGCTACAGAGAATAATTTAAGGTAAAGTCTTCAATAAAAACAGCATTCATCAAAATGCACTAGTGTAAATACCAAATATTCAATAGTGAATAATAATCTTCAGATACATGAATTAAAAGTAGTTGCTGAAAGTATATTAGTAACATTATATACATTTTTCTGATCTAAATGTGGCAAGTGAAACAAATTCTTTAAACAATAGTGCACTACAGGAAGTAAAGATTTCTTGCCTTGAGTGGAAAGAAAAGAGCAACGGTGTGATAATAGTGATTAAATAGGGAAGGTAGGAAAAGAGAAGCATCAACTATCACAAACTTCTTGAGTATTCAATGATAAAGGAATTAGTTCCTTTTTAGCCACAAGTGTTAGATTATTTGAATAAGTTTATTTTACAAGATGTCTCTACAAGTAATTGTAGATGGGATGAAAGGCAATTCAATAGGCAACCCTTCATGTGTTATAGCAATCCTAAAGAAAGAGTTGAATATTCTGAGCCATTGGTGCCACAATCAAAAAATATTAAATAAAAATGCTAAATCCTATGCAGAGAGAAAGTATTGTGTTTAGAAAAGCATGGTTTCAGAAAATATTGAGGAAAGACAGCAAGTATTATGTCTATTAAAGAAAGAAAAGCATAGATTTAGCAAGAAATTAAATAAAAAATGCTTTTGCAATGACTAAAATTTTTTATTGCTAAGAAATCATGGAAAAATAGTTTTGGACATGCATGGTAGAGACAACAGGAGGTAATATTAAAAACCCAAAATGATTTGCAAAGAAATGCGGATACCCAGATGCAGATTAACCTCCAAAATCGATCATAACATCATGTTCTAGGAAAATGCAGAGTAAGAAAGAAAAAGAGGTAACTTATCTGTAAGTTACAAGTCAAGCAAGGTGGGGTTCAAAGTTCATGGATAGGAAAGAACCATGTATTATGGCGTATGAAGAGCAGTTGAGGCTGAGTTCTTAAAATTTCAAAATGTTGGAGCCAAGTTCCTTTTTACACTGCAAATCTACATCATTGTAGCCCGAGCTTCACGATGTAAACTCAAGAGAAATCACAGTCAAATCTTACAACATAAAGCCACAGATGAAGAAGCCCAAGCATCATATTCATTTCATAGTTGCAGATTGAAATGCAAAGAAGCAACCACAAGTTAAAAGAAGAGTGGTCATAGCTTCCATTAGCACAGCAGAGAGCATTCAACATCATACCCCATGGTGGCAGCAGATTCAACAAGTTTTAAAACCCTCAAAACCCTATGGCGGCAGAAACAACAGAGCTTTCCAAATGCAAATGTAAATGAAAGGAATGATTTCGAATTAGGGTTCAATCACTAAGTCATAAGCCGGATTCCAAATTCTTTTCCAATTAAGTTCAATCTCTTGGCAAAGCATCAGTTGTGTATTTCTTTACTTCACTTTTACGTATGGGGATTTTATTTTATTCCTTTGCTACTATAAATATAAGAATACATTCTATATTATATTTCTATTTATATTTACTAGATAAATTTGTTATCTATTAAATTTTAAATAGAAATATAATATAATATATATTGTCCAAAGTTAAGATTTAATTCTATTTAATATATTTAATATTTTGTAAATAATGAAGTTTACTTAATATTAAATATATCAAGTGAAATTATTATTAGTACTAGTTAATATATTTAATATTAAGTAAATTTTATTATTTACAAAGATATTACAGATATTAAATATAATCAAGGAAAATATAAATAAACCTTTTTGCATAATATATTAGTGGTTAAATATATACCTTTAGAGGAAATACACTTATTCATTTAATAATAATTATAATATTAGCATATTTAATTTTAAAAATGGACAAGCATGATGTCCACTTTAAAATAAAATATATTGTATCATAATTATTATTAAATAAATAACTATATTTCTTTTGGAGCGTTTGTTTATTTATTAATAAAAGTATTAATCAATTATATCATAATATATTTAAAGTTTTAAAATGAATATTTTTATTATTCATTTTGAGAGATTAAATTTATTAAAATATAATCGATTAATATTTAATTAAATAAATAAATAGTTTTAGAGAGGATTTTTTGCACATCTTTTGTGGATAATAGTAATAGGTTGTCATTATTATAAGGCAAATATTACTAATTATTCAAAGTGCAATAGAGGCTCTAGTCTAGGGTTGTGCCTCAGTTATGTCACCTTGCTAGAGTTGACCAGCAGTTGACTATCCCATCTTATGCTCATTTCTTGGGAGGAACTTTTCATTCATAATCAGTTATGGGGTAGTTAAGGGTCTTCTTACAACATCTTGGAGCTCTATGGAGGTAGTTTTCAGTGGTCTTTCAGTTAGCATCAGTTAGGGAGCTATTTTGGGGTAGTTTGACCTGAGTTCTTGCAGTTACATCCCTATTTCAGTGGGATTTTTCTTCACATTTGACCCCATTCCTTATGCATGATTTTGGGAATTGAGGATTAGTTCTTGGGAAGATTTGGAGTGGTTTTTAGTGGCACTTGGCTTGGAGAAGTTTTTACAACAGTTACACTTTAGTTTCTAGCAGTTTGGTGCCTCTTTTAGTGGAGTTTTCTCATGCATCTGACCCTTTCAGATCTGATGCCTATATCATTGCATTTTCACCTTATTTCCTTCACATGTTCTTGCACATTACAGACTTGTGAATGTACTGTAAGGACATTTTGTAGCAGAGTTTTGACAGCATTGATATATTGATACATCGATTCCTTCTCATTAGTTTTAAGTGCAATATTGTGGATTTTCTTGATTTTAGGTTGTGTTATCCTTCTTTTAAGCTATATCCCTTGCTGCATATTTAAACATTGATACTTGTTATCACAAGTCTTTGCTTGTGAGTCCTAGTTCTTTGCTGAAAATTGGTGAAACCTAGTTTCCTTTTCAAAGCTAAGGATCTTAGATCCTTGCAAAGAATCATTGTTGTAGTTTCATGTTTGTTTGAGCATTGAGAGCCATTGGTATTTTTTTGATTCATGTTGATTCATTCGAAGTTACAAACAAATATTTTGGTGTATCACCTCCTTTAGATTTTCCTAGGTATTCATATTATCCTTCTACCTCTTTCCTACATAAAGATTTAGTTTTAGGTGATATTTCCAAATCCAATAGGAACTGACCGGAGATTCATTCTCTTCTCCACCAACAAGAACATTTTCAGGTTTCAACAGGATAGCTATATTTTATTATCAAAGCTAAAGGCACAATCCTGATTGACAACACCTACATATTCTCCTATAGGAATATCCCAATCTCCATCTTTGGATGACAACACTCTCACCTTCACCCCTAGTCTAAATTCATCATCCCACTATCCTTTAAGACATACACCTTGTCCTTCAGTTAACACTAATCCAAAAATCCTTTACTGCAATCCCTCAACCATCCCAATTCCACCATCCACACCATCCTATCTCACTCCTACTTTTCCCTACCTCAATATCCCATCCATAGCATCCTATTCTAACCCACCTTAATCTATGCCATATTATATTATTCCACCATCTTTTGTTCCTTCTTACATTACCACAAATCATATTACACAATCTCCCTACATCCCACAATCCACTTCATGTGCTATATCCTAGTCTAATGGCTCTACCCTATCAACTAGTCAATGTGGTTCACTAGTTGTGTCCATGCTACTTATGTGAACTATCTATTTATGTCATCCCCCATAGTCACTTCTTTTCCATAATTCCATCAACCATGTTCACAATCCACTATGACACCTTCATATGTGGACTATCTTATCTTACCACCTATAGTTTGTATATTTGATTTGCACATAAACTCAATCAAACATTAATAACAAGTTAGTTAAATCAATATGAAGATAAACTATGATTAGACAAATTGAAATGACAACCTATTTGATTGTCTTATTGCTCTCTAGTTCCAAGGACTAGTACTCTCAGTGGCATTAGTGATCCTAGTGAGAACTTAGAAAATGAGAATGATCTATGATGAATGATGTAAAGCTAAATGATGCACAATTCAATCTAGGATGCAAGATCTTGATGAAAAATTAAGCTAAATATAAATTTCCATTATGATCCTACGTAAGAAATCTCAATACTAAGTGCTAATGGATGTACAATTCAACAAAAATGTTATTTCTATGATGTAAAGTAGTGATGTAGATGTGAATTGGTGATTTACACTAAGAAATACCTTCTATTTATAGGAATTACCAAGGGTAGGGGGTAAGTTTTATTAACCATGGTCAAAGTATGGTTGAGGTTAAGGTTGAGTGATGTGTCCCCTTTGAGTGGACGAGATTAATTTATAGGATTGAGTGGTCAAGATATAAAATCCCTTTTGCAATCCATGTGCTCTCTTTTCTCATTCCCCATTGGTTGAGTAATTTTTCGTCACGTAGTGGTGGGTGAGAGAAATAAGGATTTAATTCATTCAAATAAATTAATTACTTTAGCCATGTTTGATTTAATGAATTGAATTTAACCAATAGATAAACTAAGCAATTAAATGATTAATTCATTTACCTAGTGATTTGATTTACTGATTTTAATTAGTTCAAAATAACTTATATTTGATTGATTTTTTCTTTGACTTTCTTTGAGTTGTTTTGACCACTTTTAGCTGTATACAAATGCCCCTCTTTGAATCAATGTGCAAAGTGCATTGGTTCAAATCATATATGATGTATGATGTCTAATATTTGATTTCATGTCTAATCTGATGTGAAATTGATGACAATGATGTTCCGATATGAATCTCTAATATGACGCTAATATGATGTTGATGTCATTTTCCTAATTATGTGATACCTCTATTGTGAAAATTCATCCATTTTGATGCCTCGATGTAAAAAAGGAATTTTGACGTCTAATGTCCCTAATTTTAAAGTGTCCTGATTTGTAAAACTATGCACGATTAAAATTGAAATTATTTTGAAAATATTTGAGCTAATGAAAATGATTTGTATTGATGTATAATTAATTAAAATTAATAATAATGTTGCAAGGGGCGATTAGAGTCTTTCGCGCAAAATCTTAGTCCACAAACACAAATCATTATTGCTATGGAATGTAACCAAAATTTCTTCAATAAAATTTCTTAGAATGTAAAGTGATAAATAGTTTACTTTCTCATATATATAAATTTTGAGAATGTAGTTGTTAGACATAACGGTCAAATAGTGCTTTCAACCAACTACAATGATTAAAACATAAATTAAATTTCAAGTGGGAATCTCAAAATTCATATGAATCTTACCACTCATGAAGTTAGGAGACCGGTAAATGCTTTGACTTAAGTGATCCCCCTAAGAAAACAATGTGCTTAGTTCACTTATGGATTATCCATATTTCCTGTACTTGTGGAGTTCTCAGTTGATTGTGATGAATTCAATTCTCCTTTATTCACCCATGTTTTCTTCATATCATTTCTTATTTCATCAAAATTAGTAGTTCCTTTACCTTTGGCATTTTCATCATTGTTCACGAGTTGACCTCTAGTATACTTTGTTTTTCTACATGACCTATAAAGATGACTAACCTTGTTATAGACATAACAAAACATACCTATTGGATTCTAGGGACCAAAATTATCTTTGTATGACCTTAGTTTTTAGTTCATAGCCACGTGTCCATAGTTCTAACATTTAGAAAAAGTAACATTTGACCAGTTACCTTGATTAATAGGTTTCTGACTGTTGTAGTCATATGACCACTGGTTGTTGATTCTCGCCCTTCACTAATTAGCTTTATGTCCAAACTTGTTGTAATAGAAACAAAATCCATGAAATGTATTAGGTCTAGCATTGTAGTTATCAATTATAGCATAGGATTTTTTTGATCTAGCAGTAGAACCTCTAGGCATGATATTTGGACCAATCAGCTTAAACCAACATATATTAGTAATATGACCTTCCTTATGACAATTAAAACATACCGCTTTATATCTTCTCTTGATATTATTATTGTTCACCTTGGGTGTTGATTTTATTTTTTCATTAATGTCCTTGGTGCCATAAGATTCACCAACTTCAAAGTTTGTAAAACCTAAGCCTTTTTTTCCTCCATTCATCCTCTGTCTTCCAAGTTGTTCATCAATTTTAACAGAGCTCTTTCTAAATTTTTCTAGTAGATCATTTGTAGCTTTCAATTCTTCTTTTAGCTTTTCATTCTCTTTCCTTATCCCTTAATTCTCTATTTAAATATCATATTTTATCTTCATTTGTATCACGTAAGTATTCCTTCAATGTAGCAACCTCTTTCTTCAATCTGAATAGTTTCTCCAACTTGTCTATAAGGGGCTCCTCTTTAATCTTTAGGGTATCTTCAATAATTGGTGTAGGGGAACCTCCTGAAGACAAGAAGGGTCACTTGGAGGACCTAAAAGAATAAAATTACCCATAAGGTCATTGGATTCATGTAACATGTCCTTGGAGCCATTTGACTATAATGGATGTAATAGAACTAGTTGAAAAGATGCAAAACATGAAATGTTGCATAATATGCAAAAGTTGTAAAAGATGTAAAGGTCAATTTTGAAATAATAGGACTAGAGCGATAAGTATAGTTCTATGGATTAATTTAGGAGTTTAGAAATGATTTTGGGGTCCTAAAGGACAAAATATAGAGTTATAGGGTCTTAGGTTTTTATTTAAATAAGTTTGAAAATTGAAAATTTGAACTCAAACGGTCAAGTGGAAGTTGGAGGGAAACTCCAAAAATATGATTAGTTTGTCTTGTTAGAAGATCTAACTATTTTGGGTCGGTTGGGGGGGTTTCATAAAGTTTATATAAACCATATAAATGATGGGAAAGGAGTGTGTTGATTGTGGTACAATCTAAGGATCCAAATTGTACGAATTATTGTGAAAGGAAGCAATAAAAATCTGATTTCTTGTAATTTTGGACATTGTTTTGATGATAATTTGACTTCAATTAGTTTTTATGGTGGAGGAAAGGTGTTTTAATTTGTTTTGAATCAATTTCTAAGCATTTCATAGTTTCAATCTTTCATTTTCTTTGACAGTCCCATTAGAAGCACTAGTTTGCATTGTTTAAGGATGTAATTTGATTGATCCATCCCATTTATGTAATTACTATCACTTGGGGATGGACCCTAACACTGTAACATAACATTATAACAATGTGAATGTAGGAAGGAGGGATATTTTTCAGGTTGGTGAAGATTGAATGAAGTTGAAGGGGTTGAAGAGTTAATGAATTGGATGGATGGGTGTAGCAGCAAGAACTCAAGGGAGGACATTATTTTGTGAAAGAATCCATTAGAGAACATCATAAGGATGGTGAAAAAACTATTTTTGAGTTGAAGAAGTATTGGGAACATGGACATCGAGTGAGCCCTATATTTTAGGGGGGTTTGAGTTCAAAAATGGGGATTTTACACTTAGAAGGGTAATAAGTTCAAATTGATTGTGATTTCCTTAGTTTGGGGTCAAATTAGAACTATCAAAAAGATTCAGGTCTTGGAGTTAATTTTTTCTTATATTTTCTTTGAATAGTGATGGTTTTAGCCCTCATAGAAACTATATCAGTATACCATTTGAATGGTTTGGTCAAAAGGACATGATGTGATGGTGCAGGAAGACCCAAGGTCTTTGATAGATATTTTTGTTATTTTTTCTTGTAGGTTGGTTTGGAAAACCATCAGTTAATAATGAAAAATTTATAAATTCCCAAGTGTGTTTAATGTGTTTCTAGAGTTAGTAGTGATTAGGGTTTAGTATTTAATGATGTCAAGTTGTATCTAGGGGTATATATCCTTAGAAGTCAACCAAAAGGTCAAAGGGTTGACCAAAACTCAAAACTGGAGTGGCATTCATGGTTTTGATATTTTTGAGTGTTTTAAGGTCATATGATCATTTTTAGGACCAAGTTAGGGCATTGGAAGTGATAAGATGTCATTTGAGCAAAAGATGTAAAAGTTGTCATGACAACTTTTGCAATTTTGCAAAGTTGTCATGACAACATTTCCTAAAAAGTAGGAAAGGGATTTAATGGTTCCCAAAACCCGACATGATGGTCTAGACATGTGAGGAAAAGGTATTTAAGGTAGACAAAACCCTAATCCAAGAGTTAGTTGTTATATTGTATGAACTGTGTGTGAGGAAGGAAGGATTTGGACTGTATTTTCATGACAGTGCTTTGATCTAGTTGTTTAAGGGATTGAAATTGCTAAATTAATGGATTAAGAAATTTTATGTTGGCATGTACTTACTTTTTGTGGCATTGAATTAATCATTTTTTGTGACTGGTGAAGGTTTTGTAAATTCTTTTGTTATTACAGTTTCGTTGTCTAGTTTTGAGGCAACTATGTAAAATATGCCTCCCTCTTGAATTCCCGCGATCAAATTCCTATGGCATCTTGGATTCAAGTAGGGGACTCCATTTACATTGTATATATAGGTTGTGGAGTCATTTTGTGAAGGGGAAGCAATTTTAGCATCAGTCCCTAGGAAAGTGCAAGTGCATTCTGGTTAGGTGCTTGAATGGAACAGTAACAAGAAAGCTTTCTCAATGGATTGGTTGAATCCAATCAATGGTGGGGGAATGTAGATAGGTGAGTCCTTTTTATTTGGATGCAAGGAGAATTTCAAGGTAGTTATGGAAGGAAATAAAAATGAGACAAGAAACCAGACTTTGTAAATGTTCCCTAAAACACATGAAATAGGGGTTTCTTGGAAAACCAGTGTACGGACAGAGTGTAGGAAAAACCCACAAGGAATCCATAACTAGATCCCAAGGGTGTTAAGTGATTTTGGGAGAAAACACACTTTTTCAGTTAATAGGAGGGCTAATTAGGCCTAAAAGGCTACACGGCCTTAAGAACTAGAAATCTTAAACCCAATTGAAACTAGGTTGAAAGATCCACAAAATTGGATCTATGGAAGTTGAAAGAGATCTAAGGAAAGTCGTGAATCCTAACACTAGAAGGATAGGGTAGTTGGGAAAGTAAGTGACCAAGAGAAGCCATGGATGTGAAGAGATATGGAGAGGGACTTAGTGTGATTTTGAACTTGTCGGAGAGCTCCTAGAGAGTTAGAGGATCAAGTAGGAATCCTCTAGTTAGGGTGGTGATAGGAACCCTAAAAAAGACCAATAAAAGGTCTATTAGAGAGAAAGAAAGCTCTAGGAGTGGGAGCTCCCCATAAAATTGGTATCAAAGCTATTGAAAGGCTTGGGAGCTAATTGGTGTATGTCAGAGAGGAGTGAATCCATAGGAGAGAACATCATGGTGACCAATGTTGAATTGGAAAGGGACTTATCAAAGTAGCAAGACAAGAATAGGCTTATTAAAGAAGAAATGGAAGAATGAAGATAAAGATGGTAGAGGTTGTAGAGATAGCCAACAAGATGAAAGAGAAAATGAGTGAAGATAAGGATAAGGGGAAGAAACCAGTAGAGGAGGAGATAGAACCAGAGCCTAACCCTCCTCTACCTGAGGAGCCATTTCTCAAGGAACTCAAAGCATTGAGTAGCAAGGCTCTAGAAGGAATTACTGTGTTCTCTGGTAAGATGGATGTAGAGATGGTTATGGAATGGATTCAAGGCATGGAGAACCACTTAGAATGTGATGGAATCATAGAAGCATAAAAGGTAAAGATAGCCAAGTCTAGGCTAAGAGGACAAGCACTCACATTGTGGAAGTTTCTGCAAGAAGAAAGGGGAAAAGAGGGGAAGAAGCCCATAGAAAATTGGAAATCCATGGTGGAAAAGGTGAAAGAGAACTACCTTCCAGAAGACTATGACATTCAGATACACAAGAAAAGGAAAAAATTTAGGCAAAAGGACCTAGATGTACCATCATATACAGAAGAATTTGAGAAGCTTTGTCTTAGATCAAGGATACAGGAGACAAAGAGAATCAAGGTTGCTTGGTACCTTAATGGATTATGGTGTAATATACAAGAAGAAATTAGTCATTTTACCTTAACCTCAATTCATATTTGTTTCCAAATGGCTTTGAAAGTGGAAGAGAAACTCAGAAAGTAATAGGACTCTAACTCTAGAGGAAGAGGAAGGGGTAGAGACAATAGAGGTGGCCATAGAGGTGGTTCAAGTGGAAGAGGAAATGACAGTAGGAGCCAAGGTGACTCCAAATATGTAGAACAAGGACATGAGTCAAGCAATAGAGGTGGACACAATAGAGGAAGGGGTTCTTATAATAGTGGAAGAGGAAGATCAGGGGGTTTTGGAAGAAGTTATCATTTTTCTTCCATGAAATGTTACAACTATGGACAATAGGGGCACCCTACATATAGATGCCCTAACAAACCCTTAGCTTCACAAGGGGAGAGAGAAAGATTGCCTACATCCAAGAAGAGGACTATTCTAAACAATCAGAGGTGAGTCTAGATTCAGTGAAGGGAGAGCATCTCATGTTGAGAAGAATCTTGATCAAGACACCCACTAAAGATGAACATAAGTAGAGAAGGTCTATTTTTAGAGTCAAATGCAAGATATTGGGAAAAGTGTGCAAAGTTATCATCAATTCAGGGTCCACAGATAATGTTATATTTGAGGAGGCAGTAGAGAAGTTGAAACTCACCAAGATTCAACATGTGTGTCCCTATAAAGTTACTTGGTTAAACAAGGGGAAAAAAATCTTGGTAAATGAGCAAGTGTGGGTAGAATTCACCATTAGAAAGTATCAAGATAAGATACTTTATGATGTGTTTCCAATGGATGCATGCCATCTGTTGCTTGGAAGACCATGGTAGTATGACAAGGAAGTAGTCCATAATAGAAAAGAGAACAAGTACTCCTTCAAGAAGAATGGGGTAACTTTCAAAATTCAGTCTTTGATAGAGGAAGACATAGTGGAGAAGATAGAAACTAGCACCTTGTTGCTGAGTGGGAAGGAATTCCTAAGGGACATGAAAGAGGAAGGATTTGTCTATGCAATCATGTTTAATCCAAAGGAGGAGGAGACTCATAAGAAAGCACCTATGCCAGAAGAAGTGAAACAACTATTGGATCAGTTTAAGGACATAATATGTGAGGGTACACTAGCTACACTACCACCAAAAAGGGAGATAAGTTATCAGATTGACTTTGTACCAGGAGCATATTTTCCAAACAAGGCTGCATATAAAATGACACTGTAGCAAAACAAGGAGATAGCCAGGCAAGTATAAGAACTTTTGGACCAAGGGCTGATTAGAAAGAGCATAAACCCATGTGCTGTCCCAGTGGTGTTGGCTCCTAAGAAGGGAGGTAAGTGGAGGATGTGTACTGATTCTAGGGAAATTAATAAGATAACTATTAGATATATATTTCCTATTCCTAGAATAGAAGATTTAATGGATTGTTTGGGGGTGCTAAGTACTTCTCTAAAATTGATTTCAAAAGTGGTTACTACCAAATTAGGATGAAAGAAGGTGATGAGTGGAAGTCAGCCTTTAAGACTATAGAGGGGTTATATGAATGTTTATTTATGCCCTTTAGGCTTACCAATGCATCTAGTACCTTTATGAGGGTGATGAATGAAGTTTTGAAAGACTACATAGGTGTATTTGTAGTTTTCTACCTAGATGGCATCCTCATCTTTAGAAAAAAAAAGGAAGATCATATGAAACTAACACAAGGGGGGTAGGAGACGGGGCCAAGGGCACACCCAAAACCAAAAACCTTGCAGATACAATGTGGAATTACACCACAACGCAGTGAGAGAAGAGAAATGAAAATATCTTTATCATTAATCAATCAAACTCAATACATTCTAGGCTATAAGGCCTTCCTAATTATGGCCATATACATCAGAGTGTATTACAATTCAATCTTCTTACAACAAAGATCTCAGATCTTTTAGTATTCTAACATTTTCCTTCTTTCTCTAAGACTTCTACCAAAATAATACCATACAAAAGAATATATACAAGAGTTCAACAAGTAGTCGGCAATCAAATAAAGTTGAGACCTAGATTTAGGTCCACACAGATCCCCAAGATAGATCCCAGCTACAAAAATTAAATAAAGAAGTTGGCCTCCAACACCAATTCCAAAATAAACCAACTCGGCAAAGCAAAAGCCAAGCAATAGAGAACTCAGAAGAAGAAAAGCCGAGCAACACAAACAAGCATGACCAATCAACTCGGCAAGGATGCTGAACAATAAAAGCTGAGTGACAAAGAATAGACTCAACTGAAGTAAACATATTTTTTGTTGAGTAGGATTACCAAGGACCCAAGATGCTCCTGCATCAGACACCTAGGGTTGAAAATAAATTATTCCCTGAATCATGCATCAGGTCCAACCTAAAATGAATCCAACTTAGATTGAGAAATCCAAGATGAGTCCTCAATCAGTCTATTTTTCCACTTTACCAGATATTCCATGTATTATTTTCCTCTTGTACTTCTGCCAACTCTCTATTTCAAGATCTTCTCAACTTCCTCTATCTGCTTCTTAGGATAATCACTTGGTATTGTCACTTCTTCATCAGGTTCATGATATTCATACAAATCTGAAATATTATAAATAGGTGATACATCCATGTCGTTAGGTAATTCAACTTTATAAGTATTTCCATTGCCAAATCTCCTCAGTATTTTACAAGGACCAAATTTCTTCATCTTTAGTTTCCCATATGTTCCAATAGGAAATCTTCCTTTCTTCAGATGAACCATCACAACATCACCAACTTCAAATTTCTTATGTCTTCTTGGTCTATCTACATCATCTTTATATTTCTGATTAATTTTCTCTAGCTTTTGCTTTACATCCTTATGCAATGTCATCATAAATTCTACAAATTCTTCTACTTTAGCGCTTCTTTTCTATTCACCAACAATGTCTCTCAAATCTGATATACCTCTAGGTTGTGTGCCATGAATAATCTCAAAAGGTGTATTTCCCATACTTCTATTTACTGAACTATTGTATGAAAATTATGCTTTTGCCAACATCAAATCCCAATTGCTTGGTGTGTCTCCAACTAAACATCTCAACAGGTTACCCAAACTTCTGTTTACCACTTATGTTTGTCCATCAGTCTGTGGATGAAATGTAGAACTAAATTTTAACTCAGTATTCAACTTCTTCCAAAGGGTTCTCCAAAAATAACTTACAAACTTACTATCTCTGTCAAAGATGATACTATTTGGTAATCCATGCAATCTGACAATCTCCTTAAAGAAAAGATCTACTATATGAACTCCATTTGATTTTTTCTTACATGGTATAAAATGTGTCATCTTAGAAAATCTATCCACAACAACAAATATAGAATCATTACCTCTTGTTGTCCTCGAAAGTCCAAGAAAAAAATCCATGTTGATATCACTCCAAGGTTTCTCAGGAATAGTAATATGTGTATACAATCCAGTATTCTTACTCACTCCCTTTGCAATTTGACAGACTCCACAAATTCTCACAAATTTTTGAACATCCTTATACAACGGAGGCCAAAAATACCTCTCCTTCAGAAAACTCAATGTTTTATCAATGCCAAAGTGTCCAGCCAATCCACTACTATGTTTCTCCTTTATCAGATTAGTTCTTATTGATCCTCTCGGTATACATAACTGAATTCCTTTAAAGAACATATCTTCCTAAATGAAATAGTCTTCATACTTACTTGATTGATTTTTATTAGGTGCTCTGCACACTCTCCACTTCTCTAAAAAATTAGGATCATTTTCATACAAATTCTTCATGTCATCAAAGCCAAGAACTTCAATTCTCATTTCAGTCTACAAAGATCTTCTTCTACTTAATGCATCAGTAACTCTATTAGATACTCCACTCTTATGCTTAATCACAAATGTAAAGCTCTGCAAATACTCTACCCATTTCATATGTCTCTAATTCAACTTATTTTGACTACCCAAATACTATAAAGCCTTATGATTAGTATACAACACAAATTCATTTGGCATCAAGTAATGCCTCCATTTCTTCATAGCTTGTACAATAGCATAGAATTCTTGATCATAGACAAAATATTTCCTCTTTGCATCATTCAACTTTTTACTAAAGAAAGCAATAGGTTTACCTTCTTGAGTCAAGTACAACTCCAATTGCACTTCCACTTGCATCACATTCAACTTGAAATACCTTATTGAAATCAGGTAAGGCTAGCACAGGTAATTCAACAACCTTTAAATTCAAAGCTTCAAAACTCTTATCAGCTCCATGTGTCCATTTGAGCTCTCTTTTGTCTCCTCTCATTGTCTCAGTCATAGCATTGCAAATAGAACTGAAATTTTTGATAAACTTCCTGTAAAAACTTGCCAATCCATGAAATGATCTTACCTTAGTAACATTCTCAGGTGTAGGCCAACTCAATATAGCTCCAACCTTTTCTGGATCCATCTTCAAACCATTAGATGAAATCACAAAACCCAAATACACAAGCTCTTCTTTCATGAAGGAACATTTATTTAGATTTATTAGAAACTTTTCCTCTTTCAACCTCTGCAACACTTGTCTTATATGCATCAAATGTTCTTCTCTGGTTTTACTAAATTTCATAATATCATCTAGGTATACAATCACACATTTGTTCAAGAATTTCTTCAAAACTTCATTCATCAATCTCATAAATGTACTTGGTGCATTAGTTAAACCAAAAGGCATAACCAACCACACATACAAACCTTCTTTTGTCTTGAAAGAAGTCTTCTATTCATCACCTTCTCTGATTTTGATTAGATGATATCCACTCTTTAAATCAATTTTGATAAAATACTTTGCTCCACTCAAACAGTCCATTATGTCATCCATTCTTGGTATAGGAAACCTATACTTGACTGTGATCTTGTTTATTTCTTTGGAATCAGTGCACATCCTCCATTCTCAATTCTTCTTAGGTGCCAACATAGTAGGTACCACACATGGACTCAAACTTTCTCTGATTAAGCCTTTGTTCAACAACTCATGAACTTGTTGATTAAGCTCTTCATTCTCGGTAGGTTTCAACCTATGTAGTGCTTTGTTTGGTAAACTAGCTCTAGGAATTAGATCCATATAGTGAATGATATCTCTGATTGGTGGCAAACCATCAAGTATATTATCTAAAATGATTTCTTTGTATTCAGTCAGCAATTTCTCAACATCTTTAGGTATGTCATCTTCTGCATTCTTACTTGGTTTGTTAGGAATCAAAGCATAACAAATATCATCTCTTTTCAGATCTTTAACAAACTATATACCTTCCATCAGACAAAATTTCACAGATGTACTTAACTCATCAACAAATTCTTCAATCAAAGGTAACAAAATTTGCTTCTTCACATCAACCCAAATAGAATACCTATTCAACCTTCCATCATGTATAGCATGTCTATCATATTTCCAAGGTCTACCCAAAAAAATATGATAACAATCTATTGGCATAATATCACATAACATCTTGTCATAGTACTTTCCAACTTTTAGATTCACAAAACATTGTTCACTTACCATTAATGTGTGCTCATCTTTGATCCATGAGATCTGATAGGGTTTCAGATGCTTCATCCTCTCTAACTACAACTTTGAGACCATTTCTTCAGATGCCAGATTCTCTGAACTTCCACTGTCAACAATGACTTTCCAAACTTTATCTGCAACCCTACATCTGGTTTTGAACAAACTCTTCGTGACAGGACCTTGCTTATCTTTCTCACTCCATAGTATCCTTCACATCATGAGTTTCTCAGGTTCATTTGATGGCTGTTCTTTCACTAATGCATTTCTGCTAATGTTACCACCTTTCTTGCTTGCATGTGTACATTAAAAGGATTTGTGTCCTTCAACACAATTGTAACAATTTACTTGGAACCCTCTTCTACTATAACCACCTCTGGAGTAGTTACCTTTTCCTCAGTATGAATTTCCACCTTTCCATTCATTCTTTCCTTTGCCTTAACTAGTGTCTATATTTTCCTTGTCTTGTTCAAATCTACTATTTTCACCATGAGATCTACCTCTTCCTCTAGGGAATCTACCACCTCTACCTCTTTGTCTTTGTTCATTTCTTTTGTTCAACTTTTCTTTAGGTTTTAGGGAAAATTGGTATGCCTGTTTAATGCCTTCCATCTTGATCAAACTGATTTCATCTTGTATGGAAATTTTCAAGCCATTTAGATACCTTGCAATTCTTTCCACTTCATCTTCAACATGCCCAGATCTAATGTCTAATCTATAAAATTCTTTAGTGTAGTCTTTGAATAACTTGTCCTTCTGCTTCAAACTTTGGATTCTCCGAACTAGGTTAATATGATAATCACAAGGGAGAAAATTTTCTTTCAATTTTCTCACCATTTTATCCCATGCCTTGATTTTGTCTTTACCTTTCTTCTTTCTATCCAAATGTAAATTATCCCACCATAAGGATGTATGACCTTTCAGTTTTGTGCTTTCAATCTTGACCTTTTTGTCTTCTGCAACATTCTCATATTCAAAATATTTTTCCATCTCAGTGATCCAGTCAATCAATTCATCAAAATCTAATTTTCTACTATACTCAAGGGGAATAAACTGATTTGTGGACTTCAAGCTTGTCAACACTCTCAGGAATCTTTCCTCTTCTTTATCCATCACCGGTGCAAGTGCAGCTTCACCTTGAACCTCTTCAAACTCATCATCACTAACATCTTCAAGATGTCTTCCTCTACGCTAGACTATCTCAATAGCTTCCTATCTTGCAGCCATTTATCTAATCATATCAGCCAGACCTTGATCAACATTTCCTCTCCCATGAACCATCTTGAAACTCTCTGCAATTGTAGGTCAGATTGCAACCTGCCACCCTAAAAGAAATATCTTTAGAGTTTACAAGAAGGAGCCATGGATCTCAACTCGCTCTGATACCACCTGATGCAAGGGGGGTAGGAGACGGGGCCAAGGGCACACCTAAAACCAACCACCTTGTAGATACAATGTATAATTACACTACAACATAGTGAGAGAAGAGAAATGCAGATATATTTATCATTATCAATCAAACTCAATATATGCCAGGCTATAAGGCCTTCCTGGTTATAGCCATATCTATTAGAGTGTATTACAATTTGATCTTCTTACAATAGAGATCTCAGATCTTTTAGTATTCTAGCATTTTCCTTCTTTCTCTAAGACTTCTACCAAACTAAGAACATACAAAATAATATATACAAGAGTCAAAATGTAGTTGATGCTCAAATAAAGGTGAGACCTAGATTTAGGTCCACACAGATCCCCAAGATAGATCCCAACTACAAAAATTAAATAAAGAAGTTGGCCACCAACACCAATTCTAAAATAAACCAACTTGGCAAAGAAAAATCCGAGCAATAGAGCACTCGGCAAAAGAAAAGCCAAGAAACAACAAGCATGACCGAGCAACTCAGCAAGGATTTCAAGAAACAAAAGCTGAGTGACAAAGAACAGACTGAATTGAAGTAAACATATTTTTGGCTGAGAAGGATTTCCAAGGACCCAAGATGCTCCTACATCAGAAACACTTGGAATTAGTGTTGAAGAGGTTGCAAGAAGAAAATCTCACCATCAATCTTGAAAAGAGTGAGTTCATGAAGGAATAATTAGTCTACCTAAGATTTGTAGTCTCCCAAGGTGACTTGAATGGATAGGGACAAAGTAGAGGCCATATTGAACTGGCCTACTCCTAAGATAGGGACTTAAGTTAGGAGCTTCCATGTGTTAGCCCAATTCTATAGGAATTTTATTAGAAGATTCAGTGAAATCTGTGCTCCAGTCCTAGAGACCATTAAAGGAGGGTTGAAAACCAAGTTTGTATGGACCAAGGAAGCTAATGAGGGGTTTGAAAGGTTGAAAATGGAAGTAGCCACTCAACCTATATTGTTTTTACCAAGTTTTGAAAAACCTTTCATAGTAGAGTGTGATGCAAGCAGCATATTAGTGGGGCTATCTTAAGCCAAGAAGGAAGGTCAGTGACATTCTTTAGTGAGAGATTGAATGAGGAAAAGTCTAGGTACTCTTCCTATGAATTGGAGCTATATTCTCTTGTACAAGCCCTAAAGAAATGGAGGCATTATTTATTTCCTAAAGAGTTTTTTGTCTTTACAGATAACCAAGCATTGAGTTATATCATTACTCAAGACAAGCTTAGATTGAGACACATCAAATGGGTGGAGTTTTTGCAGTCATACACCTTCACTATTAAGCATAAGAAGGGGTACAAAATAAACTTACAGATGCCCTTAGTAGAAGGATTCTTACCATACAAGAGATTTAGTTGCAGAGTATAGGGGTTGAAGGGTTCAAGGAGTTTTATGAAGAAAATGCAGACTTCTCAGTGATCTACAAGGTGTGCAAAGAGTTTGAGAATCACTTTCACAGTGAATATGTAGACTAAACTCTTGAAAATGGATTGTTATTCAAAGGGAAATAGTTATTTGTCCCAAGAGGATCCATGAGGGGGAATCTCATCCAAGAAAAACATAATGGGAGTTTGAGTGGACACTTTGGATTGAAAAAGACTTTGGATCTAGTGGAGAGATTCTATTGGTGGCCAAATATGCAGAGAGATATAATTTGATATGTAGAGCAGTGTGGAGTGTGTCAAAAATAAAAAGGAACTTCATGAAATGCAGGCCTATATCAGTTGTTTCCCATCCCAAGTAGACCATGGGATTGCATAAGTATGGATTTTATTGTGGGACTACCTAGGACACCTACTAGTTTAGAAAGTGTGTTTGTGGTTATGGACATTTTAGTAAGATGAGCCATTTTTTACCATCCAAGGAAATAAATGATGCTAGCCATATTTCGCATTTTTTCTTTAAAGAGGTAGTGAGAATGCATGGCTTGCCAACAAGCATAGTTGCAGATAGAGATGTGAAGTTTATGGGACATTTCTGGAAGACACTTTGGAGAGGGACCAAATTGTCACATAGCTCAGCTTATCATCCTCAAATAGATGGATAGACAGAGGTGATCAACAAGGTACTTTGTAATTTGCTGAGATGTTTGACAAAAGAATATGGACAAAGTTGGGAGCAAGTTATACCATAGGCAGAATTTGCCTACAATGATAGCATAAATCAAACTATTGGTAAGATTCCATTTGAGATTGTTTATTGGTTACATCCAAGGGGTGTACTTGAGTTGAGAGATCAAAAAGGATATGAAGGCATCAGTGGTCATGCTTATGATTTCTCTCAGTCAATGAGAGAGGTACATGAACAAGTTAGAAAGACATTGACGGAGGAAAATAAGAAGTTGAAGACTAAGAGAGATGAAGGAAGAAGAGATCTACAATTTGAAGTAGGTTATCTAGTAATGGTGTTTTTGAACAATTGTAGGCTACAAAAGGGGATGCCTAGTAAGTTGCAGATGAAAAGGATTGGGCCTTGCAAGGTGTTGGCAAAGTATGGACCCAATGCCTATATGGTGGAACTACCCAAGGAGATGTCAATTTCTCTTATCTTCAATGTGAAAGATTTGATAAAGTATAAAGGGCCCAAAATGGATGAAGAATAGTACAGTAGTAAGGTGAACAAGGATGTGGGGGAGTTCAAGACTCTGGATCAGATCAAACCATAAACTGAAAGGATACTTGATTCAAGAGTGAAAAAGAATACCAGAGATAAGACATGTATGGAACATCTAGTGAAATGGAGACAAAAACTAGAGTCAAAAGCTACTTGGATAGTTGAAAGTGACTTCAAGAAACATGGAATTATTGAGGAGTTCCTAACACCATAGGTACCCTAATTTGTTTGTTGTAGGGGGAGAATGGTGCAGGAGCACCCAAGGTCTTTGATAGATCTTTTTTTCATTTTGGCTTGTAGGTTGGTTTGGCCAACCATCAGTTAATTAAGAATAAGTTATAAATTCCCAAGTGTTTTTAATGTGTGTCTAGGGTCAGTAGTGATTATGGTTTAGTAGTTAATGAGGTCAAGTTGTATTTAGGGGTCTATATCCTTAGAAGTCAGCCAAAAGGTCAAAGGGTTGACCAAAACTCCAAAATGGAGTATAATTCATGGTTTTGATGTTTTTGAGTGTTGTAAGGTCATATGATAAGTTTTAGGACCAAGTTGGGGCATTGGAAGTGATAAAATGTCATTTAAGCAAAAGATGTAAAAGTTGTCATGACAACTTTTGCAATTTTGCAAAGTTGTGATGACAACATTTCCTAAAAAGTAGAAAAGGGCTTTAATGGTGCCCAAACCCCAACATGAGGGTCAAGAAATGTGAGGAAAAGGTATATAAGGTAGAAAAAACCCTAATCTAAGAGTTAGTTGTCATTTTGTATGGACTGTGTGTGAGGAAGGAAGGATTTAGACTGTATTTTCATGACAGTGCTTGGATCTAGTTGTTTAAGGGATTGAAATTGCTAAATTAATGAATTGAGAACTTTTATGTTGGCATGTACTTAATTTTTGTGGAATTTAATTAATCATTTTTTGTGACTGGTGAAGGTTTTGTAAATTCTTTTCTTATTACAGTTTTGTTGTCTGGTTTTGAGGCAACTATGTAAATATGCCTCCCTCTTGAATTCCCGTGGTCAAAATCCTATGGCCTCTTGGATTCAAGTAGAGGAATCCATATACATTATGTATATAGGTTGTGGAGTCATTTTGTGTAGGGGAAGAAATTTTAGCATCAAGCCCTAGGCGAGTACAAGTGCATTCTGGTTAGGTGCTTGAATGGAATAGTAGCAAGAAAGCTTGCTCAGTGGATTGGTTGAATCTAATCGATGGTGGGGGAATGTAGAGAGGTGAGTACTTGTTATTTGGATGCAAGGAGAAGTTTAGGGGAGTTGTGGAAGGTAATCAAAATGAGCCAAGAAACCAAAATGTGTACATGTTCCTTAAAACCCATGAAAATAGGGGTTTCTTGGAAAACCAGTGTACGGATAGAGTGGGGACTTAAGACCTTGGAAATCCTAGAGTGTAGGAAAAACCCACAAGGAATCCATAACTAGTTCCCAAGGGTGTTAAGGGATTTTGGGAGAAAATCTACATTTTCAATGAATAGGAGGGCTAATTAGGCCTAAAAGGCTACACGACCTTAAGAACCAGAAAGCTTGAACCCGATTGAAACTAGGGTGAAAGATCCACAAAATTGGATCTAGGGAAGTTAAAAGATCTAAGGAAGGTCAGGAATCCTAAAACTAGAAGGATAGGGTAGTTGGGAAAGTAAGTGACCAAGAGAAGCCATGGATGTGAAGAGATATAGAGAGGGACTTAGTGTGATATTGAACTTGTTGGAGAGATCCTAGAGAGTTAGAGGATCAGATAGGAATCCTCTAGTTAGGGTGGTGATAGGAATCCTAAGAAAGACCAAGAAAAGGTCCAGTAGAGAGTGAGAAATATCTAGGAGTGGGAGCCCCCCATCAGGTGAGATTTTCAGTATGTGATCTAACTTAAAAAAGGGTATTCCAATACCTAGTTTTTTTGTATAATCATTTTAGAAGTTTGTGAGTAAACTGAGAAACATAGTCACTACTATACTTCTAGGATTGGGGGTTGTATGCCTAGGAAGTGCAATTTTCCTTTAAGGGAAAAAACAATGAAAAGTATGACTAGAGAGGTGAAATTTAAGATGTTTTAAAGGTTTTGAGAACCTTAGAAGGTTTGGGAACACCCATAAAGGGAGTTAGGGGTGTGGGTGTGATTGGTCTAAGAACAACCATAGGGTATGAAGTATGATTGAATGGATGGATGTGAGGTTATGGGGGAAGAATTAAAGATGTGGAGCCTAGGGTGGTAAAATATGATGAAACTGACCACTAATAGGCCAAGAATGTGGGTTGGGGCCTGATATTGATCCTTGTTTGAAGAGAGGAATCAAGTGTTTTTAAAAAATAAAGTAGAAAATTGTCATTCTCCTAAGACGATTTGGTATCATATCACACAACAGAAATTGGAGAGCACAATGACATTGGTTCTTGTAGGTTAGAGAGATAGAATAGTTGAAGGTAAAAATAAGTTCAAGCCATCATGGATGAAGATTGCGGTATGAGAAAAAATCAAGCGTATTCAACATCCATGCCACAATGCAAGTGTAATGGAAAGGTTGAAAATTTGTTATTTCTAGTGGTTCTTTTTCTAATCTAGTTTAAGTTTAAATGGTTAGCAAATTGGATTTATAGAGGATAGAACATGGTGTACCATACAAAGCACAAGGATTGAAGGTTGGAGATTGGGTTGATGTGAAGGAACAAGCCTATGTTCCCTTAACCATTGGCTATTGTAGGGATGTCATACTATGTGACATTGTACCTTTGAAGGATTGTCATATGATCCTTGGTAGAGAATGGTAGATGGAGAATCATACCCTACATGATGGGATATAGAAAAAATATACCTTCATGGAGAATGGAAGATAAATGGTTTTGACACCATTAGAGGAAGATAGCGAAGCATGGAGAGTGTCTTGGAATGCTGGTGTGATTGAGAGGATTGGGTTCCTTCAACAAGAGGAACATGAAGTTTTAGAGGTTGAGAAGAAGAGTGATTGGGACCAAGACACTTCTAAAGGAGAAAATATGCAAGATGGTCAACATGAGATCCTAGTTGAAGAGAGCATGGTTATTTTTCCATTTGAAGGACAAGAGGTGCAGTTTGATATGAAAGCAAAGAGTGAGAAGAAAATGAAGAAGAATGAACCTCATAGTATAAGGGTTCATGAAGGGATGAAGGTGATTATAGAAGTGGTTTATGGTGAAGAAAGAAGAGGTAAGAGTCATGAAGATGACAAGAGAATTCAGATTGGGACAGTCTCATGTCCTTTGAAGGGAGAAAGGGAACAAAGCATCCTTATGGAAATTAAAGAAATGGATGAGGAAGAAGCCTTGAAGGTAGACTATGGAGTGTTTGAGTGTCAAAGAGAATGGAATAGTAGAGATAAGGTCTCAAGGATGGAAGGGACCACAAGGAGTGAATATTTGAGGCTCTTGGATATAAAGTTGAAGAGGGAAGCCACAAGTTGGCATGTGAGGGTGACAAAGAAAGTTGTTTGGCCCATTAAGAGGCTAATTGCAGAGATGAATATGTTGAAATAAGAACCTAATAAGGGGGTTCAAGAAGAATAAGGTGATGGTTGTGAAGAAACCATACAAGAGGCTGAGGATAGCAAGGAGATAAGTCCATAGTGACTTAAAGAAGGGATAAATTTATGGGAAGAGTTCAAAGCCATTGAAGCTGAATTAAAAAACAAAGTTGGAGTAGTGGAAGGATACCAAGGTATAGGGAAAATAGATGATGAGGATGCAAAAGTAGTCTCAGAGGTAGATAAAAAGGTTGAAGAAACAACAATAAATGGTCATGAGGTGACCATGATGACAAAATTATCTCCAAGCATGGAGATCTTATATGATGAGAATTAGGTGGATGAACTAATGAACCAAATGGATGTTTTGGTGTAGGAGAAGGAAGTGATATTTCTTTTTACTAACCCTTTTGTTGCAAGATTGGAGAGGTTCTATATGCATGATTATATGGAGATTAACCATGAAGACATGGAGATGCATGTTGGAAGATTGATTACTTGGAATGAGTTAAAGTTGATGAAGGGCAGGTGAAAGAAGCCAACAAGGAGAATAAAATGTTTTTTTTTTGCAGAGTACAAGTATGCAGTGCCAAAGAATTGAAAAATAAGGAAGAAGATAGTGGGATCCAAAGGAACTTGGATTATTTTTCAACACCGTGAGTATGGTGTAGGAGCATCACCTAAAGAAAAGAAGGGTCACTTGGAGGACCTAAAAGAAGAAAATGACCTATAAGGTCATTGGATTAATGTAACATGGCCTTGGATCCATTTGATTGTAATGGATGTAGTAGAACTAGTTGAAAAGATACAAAAAATGAAATCTTGCATAATATGCAAAAGTTGTAAAAGATGTAAATGTCAGTTTTGACATAATTAGTCTAGAGAGATAAGTATAGGTCTATAGATTAATTTAGCAGTTTAGAAATGATGTTGGGGTCCTAAAAGGATAAAATCTAGAGTTATAGGGTCTTAGGTGTTTATTTAAATAAGTTTGAAAATTTCAATATTTGAACTCAAACGGTCAAGTGGAAGTTGGAGGGAAACTCCAAAAATATAATTAGTTTGTGTTGTTAGGAGATCCAAATATTTTGGGTCAGTTAGGGAGGTTTTAGGATTTTTATATAAACCATATAAATGATGGGAAATGAGTGTGTTGGGTGTGGTATGATCTAGGGATCCAAATAGTATGGACTCTTTTGAAAGGAAGCAATACAATTTTGATTTCTTGTAATTTTAGATGTTGTTTTGATGAGAATTTAAATTCAATTTATTTGTATGGTGGAGGTAGGGTATTTTAAGTTGTTTTGAATAAAGTTCTAAGAATTTCATAGTTCTGATCTTTCATTTTCTTTGACTGTCTTGTTAGAAGTACTAGTTTGCATTATTTAAGGATGTAATTTGATTGATCCATCCCCTTTATGTAATTATTGTCACTTGGGGATGGATCATAAAATTTTAACATACAATTATAAAAACTTGAATGTAGGAAGGAGGGAGATTTTTGAGGTTGGTGAAGATTGAATGAAGTTGAAGGGGTTGAAGGGTTAATGATTTGGATGCATGGGTGTAGTAGTAGGAGTTCTGCTCAAGGGAGGACAAATTTTTTTGAAAGAATCCATTAGCGGATATCATAAGGATGGTGAAAAAACTCTTTTTTGGTTGAAGAAGTGTTGGGAAGTTCAACATTGAGTGAACCCTAGATTTTAGGGGTTTTTTAGTTCAAATTGGGGATTTCACACTTAGAAGGGCCATAGGTTCAAATTGATTGTAATTTCCTTAGTTTTGGATCAAATTAGAACTATTCTAAAATATTAAAGGCTTGGAATTGATTTTTTCTTATAGTTGGTTTGAAAAGTGATGGTTTTAGCCCTCCTGGAAACTATCTCAGTCAACCATTTGAATGGTTTTGGTCCAAAGTAATTGGGGTTAGGGTTTTATTATGCGATGTAACTTTAAAAAGGGTATTCCAATACCTATTTTGTTTCTAGATTCATTTGGGAATTTTTTGAGTAAACTGAGAAAAATAGCCATTACTGTACTATTAGGATTGGGGTTGTATGCCTAGGAAGTGTTATTTTATCTTAAGGTAAAAACCAATGATAAGTATTACTAGAGAGGTGAAAGTTAAGATGTTTTAAAGGTGTTGAGGATCAGGATGAAATTGGGAAAATATTGAAATCAAATTTATCGGTATTTTCTATGTTTTAGTAAACTGCATTTTTGAAGGTCTTCAAAGCATTTTGGTGCCTATCTCCTTGGTGTGACCCCTTTAATTTGGTACACAATTTATCAAAAAAATTTCCAAAAAAGTAAATAGTTTGCAATTCAGAGCTAGGACTAGAAAGTTATGCCTTCTCCAAGTGGGCCTAATTTTACATATAGTTTTTTGATATTTTTTTAAGTTTTTAATAGTTTATTTTTAATAAAACATTATGTGGACTCTTCATTTTCATTTTCAAGAGGATCTAGTGACCCTTAGGATCCATCGGATTTGTATAAACTCCAATTTCAAATTGAATGGATCACTTTTTGGCTTGCAATTATGTTGTTAATATTCTAGTTTTTTATATTAAACTTGACGATACTGCAGGTATCACACCAGGTATTGTAATTTGATTCATAATTCAAATCAGTTGAAAACCTTAGAAGGATTGGGAACACCCATCAAGGGAGTTAGGAGTTTTGGTGTGATTGGTCTAAGAACAAACATAGGATATGAATTATGGTTTAATGGGTGAATGTGAAGTTGTGGGGGGAAGAATTAAAGATGTGGAGCCTAGGGTGGTACAATATGATGAAACTAACCACTGATAGGTCGTCTAGAGTGTGGGTTGGGGCCTAGTATTGATCCTTTTTGGAAGAGATGAATCAAGTGTTGAAACCAACCACTAGCCTCTGCATCAAAAATTTTCCTAACATTATCAACAGCCCTTCTTCTTCAAGTTCTTCAACCATCTTGACAGACAAACTTTCAAGATCTCTTTCAGATTTGTCACTTCACTTTTGAGTCCACTATTTTTATCCATCGAGTTTTCAATTGATTCCTCTAATTCTTTAGATAAACTACCTTCAGACAATTGTTCAATGTAGTCTTTACTTTCAATCAACTTGTCAACAATATCTCTTCTCTTAGCAAGGGAATGCCTCAACTTTTTCTTCAGTTCATTGATAACTTGGATTGCATCCTCAAGTTTCTTTTCATACTTGTATATATCCATGTTGACTTATAGGGATCTTGTAATACCCACCTCTTAGTTTTCTTCTATGTTTCGGTGACAAATTTTTTTAGGCCTTTTCATGTATGTGTGGGTTATTTCACTTGGTTTTGAGGATAATCATGTATTACTTTTTATTATGTCATTGATCCATTGTTTAGTTGTATTATATCATCTATTTGCATGTGATTTTTAGTTACTTCATGATGATTATGTATATGATATGATGTCATTTTTTTATTATTGTTTTCTAACAATACTGACCCTATATCTGTATGCACATGGATCATTTGTATGGTTTTCATTACTGTTTGATGTGTTTGGTAAGGTATGGGACAGATTCGTTGTTAATTTCTTCGACGATATCCACATGATAAACTAGTCTCAACCATTTTTTTCTATATTATATGTATGTGTATGTTTGTCTTTGTGATGACAAATTTGCAAATACCAGGCTACGTCTTTCCTAAATTGGTAGGAGTGAGTGTGCCCTTTCACAATATCTCAATGGTAAGAGAGGGGAGATAGTTGTTAGACCCAAAACCTTACCCTAAGCCTATTGTCCTAAGTAGTGGACAAGTATAAGTTTTTCTACCCTACTCGGATTCGTCTAGTTGACGTGAATTCGTGGATCCCATCCTTGTGTGTGTTTGGAGTTATTTTGGTTGATTTCAGTTGAGTGTATTTATATTTGTGTGATTTATCATGTTATTTAAAGATTTGATTATTATGGGAAATAATTATTAAATATAGGGCATTTAATTCATTTGAATTAATTAAATACCTATGTTTAATTGGGAAATTAAATAAAGTCCAATTATTGAATATTGAGATTTAATTAAATATTTAATTTGATATTTGAGTTATATTTGCTTTTATGCTTTTTAAATAATTAAATATTTAATTGCATGGGGAAAGTTGTGCTTTAAATATTTAATATATTATTTAATTAATTACATGTGCAAGATAATTATTGAAATTGGAGTTTGAATTCAAAATGCAAGTTGATTTAATGAGTCAAAGTTGAGTTGCACAATTAATAGATATTTTTAATGAATAATTATGATTTTCTTTCAATTTTTAAAGTTGATTTAACTAAGTTTAGTGGAGTGTCTATTTTGGGGGGATTTTCTTGAAAGGTGGAAGTTGACTCCCTTTAGGGGATTTCTCTTCTTATTTGGTGATAACAGGTTTTTGGAGAAAGATTTTGGGGAGGAGAAATTTTGTGAGAGAATTTGTGTATTCTTGCTATTTTGTGTTTTGTGTGTGATTGGAGGCTTGGAGAAATTGAGGAGATCCTTGCTTTGGAGGCTTTGTGGTTTCAGATCTATAATCAAATTCCTATTCAGGGCTTTGAGATTCTCCATCTTCTCAAAGGGCTTCTTCATCAAGTTTTTGGGTGGATTTGAGGTAGGGTTTGGAAAACCCTTTTTGTGATTTCAATTTTGTAAATTCCTGTCTTCCTTGTGCTTGAATAATTTCATGTCATTATTTAGGTCTATTTGGTTGTTCTTGATTAAATGGGTATTTACAAAAACCCTAGATCTAAGTTTTTTAGGAAAAATGAATACTTGGCATAGTAGGGTTATGCTACTGAAATTTTGAAAGAAAAAGCCTTTGGGAAGACCTAGAAATTAAAAAAATTAATCAGCCTATAGTAGGGACTATAGTAGAAAAATAAATATTTGGTTTAGAAAATTAATCTTTTGAAAAAATTAAGTGTTTAAAAAAAAATACCTCCCTAGAAAAAGTACAGTGAAAAGTTCACGAGTCAAAAAAATGAATAAGTCTAGAAAAGGACAAAATAGTGTGAATAGAAAAAAGACAAAAAAATATAACCTCTCTTTTATATTTTTCCATTTTCAAAAATTGTTTAAAAAGAAAAAAAATTGTCTTTTGAAAAAGTGTTAAACGAAATTCTTTTAAAAAAAAAAATTTAATTTTTTTTTGAAAGTGGTTTGTGGGGGGTGGGACCCAACCCCACCACCCCGCAGCATATAAGCTGTCGCATCGGGCTGCACAAGCAGACTTGTGCTACTGTAGGGCAGCATGGCTGCCTACGACAGTCATGAGCTGCCAATGGTAGCTGCAGCTGCCTTGGTAACGGCAAAGGGGGTTTGGGGGGCCACTCCCCTCCCCCATTAAATTTGGTTTTACTTTTTTATTTGTTTTTAAATTTTTAGAATTAAAAAAAAAAAATTTGTTAAAATATATTTTATATATATTTATTTATTAATAAATGTTAAATTAGTTTTATTTATTTAAAAATTAGTTAATTTAATTAGTTTTTATTTATTTTAAAATTGGTTAAATAAATTAGATTTTTATTTATTTAAAAATTAGTTTAATGAATTAGTTTTTTCTACAGTTTAGAAATTAATTTATTTAAATATTGTTATTATTAATTGAATTGGAGTTATGTATAAGGTTTCTTTTATATAGATTTGTTGGGAAATTAGCATCCTTTTAATTGATTTAAATTATTCTAATTTAAATCTTGATTCTAATGTACATAGTTGGGCATTGATTTGAGTTGATTAAACTTATGGGAAATTTCTTTATTAAAGATGTAACTTAAGGGTTAGATGAATATTGCTTATGGTGAAAGGAGTTTGATATCACTGCTAGAATAAAGATGTAATGGTTATTGTTGCTTCCTGCATAGTGTATTTGATGATATCCTTCCATGAGTGTTTATTTCTCTATGCTATGGGTATCTGCGGAATTAAGATGCCCTAGGATGTATACAGAGGTTGGGGGGTGAATTTCTCTATGATTTTATGATGTGGCATGTGTGCTTTGTACTATTACCCTAAACTGACCATATGAACACTATTGATTATAAAATTTCTAAGTTCTGTATTCTATTCTATTATGAAATTATGTCATTTTGGGTATTTGTTGGGAATTGATGACTCTTAGGATGTAAATCCAGAGGTTTTGGGGGTTTCTATTTCTTTTGTGTTATGTATGCTTCTGTCCATGTTCATGTTTTTATCGATTTGGTCTCAATCTTTTTACCCAACCTGATTCGTGTAACTTGTACTATGAGATCTTGTGAGAGTGACTTGAAATGGTTTTGGTTAATTGAGGACCAAAAGTTCTTGTATGTGCAAGAACTAGTTTCAAGATTATGTTCCTCTTTTGATGTTGTTTATGATTTTTTTTTGAGAGTGTATCCCTATATGAGCAAGAATCAATGACGAGGTTTATATTATACCTTTATGATGTTCTTTTGTGAACCTAGATTAGGTTACCTAGTTGTATAGTAAGAGGTGCCTTGCAATAAGTGTTGGAGCTCACAAGTGGCTGCTAGGATAATTTATTATAAGTATTCATAACAATTGGTAATATAAAAATTTATTAGGGTGCATTAGTATAATATAATAAGATATAATGCCTCACCCATGCTTGAGCACTATTATAAGCTAAGATGGAAGATGAGATGATACTTGCCGCCTTGAGGGGTGTGTGTCTACATAGTTAGTAACTTTGTCTATTTGAGAGGTCATTGACACCATGTATGGTCACTTAAGTGCAGGGATCTATTGAGGGATTTCTAGGACAAAAGTCAAGGGCTAGACGTACATGATGACACCTTCCTATATACATCTTAGTTTATCCTACATGTGTCAGTTACCTCTAGTATTTTGTAGATTTCCTTATTGATGATTTAGAGAGATTCTAGGATCTTCCTATGCATTTATTTATGATGGTCTTATATACCTTTGATGTTTTCCTTCTCGTTGTATACCCATGTGAGTGGGCCTGTTATTATCTCCTCAGTATAGTGGGAGTGGACCTTTGGTTCCATGTGGTCGGGTGGTAGTGATTCTTATTACCATTGAGATCCAATGTTCGTCTTCATGCTTGGATGATCCTTGTTGTAGTTCTTCTTCTACTATCTTCTTCATGTTCTAAAGACTTTTTTAGTATCATGAGTTGTATACTTGTGCCATATGTGGATATTAGTTGACATCCTTTGGAGGATGTGCTGTATTGTATTGTTATGTACTATTGCATACCCTGTGACTTGTGTAGTGGATTTTGATTCTTGTATGAATAACTTGGGTATCAGATGTATATGTGGTCTTATTATGTGAGATGTATATTATTGGATTCAATTGATGTATCCTTATGTCAGTTATTTATAGTTGTTTTCATATATTAGTTTTCTTAAGTAATTCTATGTCAAGGAACCCTCAACATTTGTAACCTTTGTTGAATTGTATTTATGTGTATGTCATGTACTTCATTGTATTGATTCTGCATTTTTATCATTATTGTATGTAAAAAAAATTTTAAAAAACTATCCTATTAACTTAGTGTCTTGTTTAGGTTAGTTCTCCTGGGTTCCCTGGCAGGGCATTATAGATCTTTTCCTCAATTTCTTAGACTTATAACCAAAAGGACCTATGCTTTGATACCAATTGTAGGATAACTTGTGACTAAGAGGGGGGGTGAATCAATACAAATAATTATTGACCTAATTCAACCACCAACCTTAATAACTGCACTAGAAATTTCTTTACTTCAAAGCATATGAATGAAATAAACAAATAATAATAAATAATTTCAAGCATCCACAACTTTAACACACATAGCACAATTATTTTATCATGGAAACCCTTTTCAAAGGAAAAATAAATGGTGGGGATGACACCCACAAGCCCAATAATGCAGTAAATGAGTTTTCCCTGTTAGGAGCTATAAATACCCTTTCTGAGTGTTCACCCTATTAGAAGTGATTAGTAGACTATTTGGAGTACAAAAATATCATCTATGATCTAACACACTAGAGGATTTACAACCTCAATAAAGAAACTACCCTATTAAAGGATTTACAAATAAGAACCTATTAAAGTTCACCCTATTAGAGGATTTGACCTACTACAACTTTTACAAAACAACAAGACTGTTGATGTGTAGAATGACACTGATTTCCTATCAGACCCTTTTCAGTTCTCTTTACTCTATAACTTTCTCTCTTCTCTCTAATCATAACTTCAACTTGAAATCATAAAAACCCTAATCACCAAAAAAAATATTTGACAACAAATCATTTTTCTCTCTTCTCAACAACTATTCTCAATATGAGAAGTTCCTACATATAAAAAACTTGCACCACCTTAAGAATGATCTTCAAATTTCATTCTTGAGATAGAACCATGTGTCAAATTGATAATCTCTATGAAATAAATGATTGATCATGACCACATTAGGTCAAGATAAGATCTACAAGTTTATATCTCCAAGACAATAAAACATGCTTTTACTTCCCCAATGCAACACCTTAAATATGTTTTAAATGCTTGTATCGATCTAGTAAATAACAATACATTGGATGTATAAAATTTATTCCACATCATTAAATCATTAGAAATGATTTCATATATTTTACCACTCACTGATCTACGATCTAATTACCGGTTGATCAAGAACATAAAAGTTCTACATGTCTTTGTGTCTGTGACACTGAAAACTCTATCACCTCTAAACCAAATAAGTTATGGTTAGAATAATAGATTCCTCATACCATATAAATAGTGTATCTTTGAGAACAACATGTGAATCTTTTCTTAACTCAACTGCTACCATAATCTGACTAATATTTTCTTAGGATTAGAAGAAAATCTTGCAATAAACCCAACTACGTGTGCTATATCAAATCTACTTTGAACAACATGCTGCAATTTACCAATCATTGATTAGTAAAGAGTATTATCCACCTCTAATGTCTCATCTTCTTTTGAAAATTTACTTCTTCTGATATCTTCCATACCAAAAAATTTTAGGTTCTCTTTGATATACTTAGCTTGTGTAATATAGATCCCTTCTACAACTTGATGTATCTATAGACCTAGAAAGAACTTAATCTCTCTGATCATTGAAATTTCAAACTCTTTGCTCATTTCATCATCAAATGCCTTACATAAGGTGTTATTTCCTCCAAAAATTATATCATCAACAAAAATTTTAGCAATTAAAACCTTGTTGTCACTGTCACACTTCAAATAAACATTACTATTGTCACTTGTTCTTTGAAATCATAATTTTATTAGATAAGAGTGAAATCTCTCATACCATGCTTAGGGTGCTTGTTTCAAACCATAAAGATATATGTTTAATTTACAAACCTTGTTCTTATTTGTGCTCTCAATGAATCCTTCAGGCTGCTCAATGTAAACTTCTTCTTCAAGTATCCCATTCAAAAATGCAGACTTGACATCCATTTAATAAACTTTTAAGCCTTTGTAATCCACATAAGCTAGAATTATTCTAACTCCTAATCTAGCAATAGCTGCAAAATTCTCTCCATAATCAATACCTTCTTCTTGTGCATAACCTTTACAAACCAATCTTTCTTTTTTTTCTGATAACTTCTCCATTCTCATTCAGCTTGTTTCTGAAAATCCATTTAGTACCAATAACATTTGTATCCTTTGGCCTAGGTATGAAAGTCCATGTACTATTCTTTTCAAACTGATCAAACTATTCTTTCATTGCTTTCATCCAATCTTCATTATCTAGTGCATCTTTAACTCTCTATAGCTCAAATGTAGATTTCAAACATGTATTGTCTCTTGCATCACTTCTTGTCATCACTCCAACATATTTATTTCCAATAATATTTCTTGGGGAGTGTTGTCTTCTCACATATTTTTCTAAAATAGACTTGGTAGGTCTCGGTGCTTAATCCTCATCAGTCAGTTGTTGAGCTCTTTGTTTAGCTTCCTCCTCAGTAGGTGCTCTTAGTAAGGTGTTAGGAACATTAGGTTGTATACAAACTTCTCATAGTTTTCAAGTTCCTTTATACTTTATTCATCATTCTTTTCTGCAAACTCATCGATTCTCACACTTGCACTTTCCACCATTTTGTTAGTAACTTTATTAAAACACTTATAGGCTTTACTCCTTGTAGAATATCTAACAAATATCCCTTCATCCCCTTTAGAATCAAACTCTCCTTCTCTAGAATCTTTCAATATATAACATCTACTTCCAAAAAATTTGAAATAACTCACATTAGGTTTTGTGTTCATACCATATTTTATAAGGTATTCTATTGGTACCTTTCTTCATTTCTACTTGGTTTAATGTGTAAATATAAGTACTAACTACTTCTCTCCCAAATTTTTGTAAAATACCTTTCTCAATCATCAGTTTCCTTGCATAATAAAAAATAGATCTATTTATTCTCTCAACAATAACATTTTGTTGTGGTGTCCTGGGTGTTGATATTTTCCTCTTAATTCCATTTTCATTAAAAAAATATTGTAAACTCATCAGATGTAAACTCACCTCGTATGTCAGATCTCAGACATTTCAATTGTCTTCCTATTTCTTTCTCAACTCTAGCCTTGTGCCACTTAAATATTAGAAATGCATCATATTTTTATTTTAAAAACATTGCAGGCATCGTCCTAGAATAATCATCAAAAAATAAAATAAAAATATTTGTCTCCATAGTAACTTTGAGTCCTCATGGGTCCACATAAATCAGTATGCACTAAATCCAAAATTCCTTGTGTAACATAAGTCTTGCTTGAAAAACTAGATTTAGTCATCGTAGCCATTTGACATTCTCTACACATAACATTTTAAGGTTTCTCTAATCTCGGTAGTCCTCTGACTCTATTATTTCTACTCACTTTGATCAATTTATCTAAATTAACATGACAAAGGATTTTGTGTCATAACCAAACATCTTCAACTTTAGCAAACATGCAAATCTTCATAGAAGTATCAAGATAAAATAAATTACCTTTAGATTTTTCTCCAGTAGAAATTAGACTCTCCTTTGAATAAAACCAATTCACCTTTTCATGATGAAATTCAAGTCGGTGACCTGTGTTATTTAGTTGTCTAACACTTGACAGATTATGATTTAAGCCTTCAACTCAATAAACATAACCACACCTTGTTTTATTCAGTAGAATTATATAACCTTTTCCTTTCACAGGGAATGGAGCATCATTACCAAATCTAACAAATCCTCCATCATGCTTCTCCAAGGAAATAAAATTAAGTGTGTCACCAGTTATGTGATGTGAACAACCAATATCTATAATCCATGTTTCATTCTTACTTACTTGTAATATTAGGTCTCTTTGTTCTTCTTTATTTTCTTCATCAGAATTATCTTTAATAGAAACATACACAAATTGTTCACCATCATTTTCATTTGAATCATCATCACTTAGTCCTTCATTAGAAATATGATAATATTTCTTACCTTTGTTTTTGTAGTCTCTAAATCTCCTAAATCTGTTCTCTCTTTTGTCCTTATCTCTGTTATCTTTCTTCTCTTCATTACCTTTCTCAGGGAAATTAGATTCAATATGACCAATCTTGTTACAATTAAAACATTTCAAGGGTAAATTACCTCAGTATCTTCCTTTGCCTCTTTTTATCCTTCTATCCAACAAATCTTCAAACTCTCTCTTGTTCTCTTCATCTTCAGAAAATAACTCATCCAACACACTCTGAAAGCTGTAAAATCTCTCACTAGCACTTCTCACATATCCATCACTAACTATAGAGTCTTTCAAACTTCCAATATTCAAAGATGACTTAAATGTATATTCAATCTTAGATGTAGTAGGTAGACTATTGTGAGAATCATTTATCTCAAATGTAACCAGCTTACCAATAGTAGCATCAAGTGAAACATTCATCTGAGGAATGGATCTTAACTCTTGTATAGCAGATACTCGAATAACATAAAAGGGTAGCAGGGTTCTCAACATTTTTCTTGTTACATGTTCTTTTGTTATGGTTCCACCAGCTTCTCTAATAGAACTAACAATCTCCTTAAGTCTAGTATTGTATTGTATTATGTTTTCTCCTTCTTTCATTCTCAGTGAATCAAATTTACTGGTCAAACTTTATTCTTTTTCCTTCTGAACATGTTGATCTCCACCATAGGTCAAAATAACCTTATCCCACATTTGTTTTGCAGTAGTACATCCATCAATTTCATCATATTCCTAGTCGGTAAGTGTAGAAGAAATCTCAATCATGACATGTGTGTGTTCTTGATTCTCTCTTTTCTCATTAAGTGTCAAAGGTGTAGTTGTAGGTGCAACATATGCATTATCAAGAAAATGAAGTTCATACTCTCCTATACCAGACACATGCAATCTCATTCTACTTCTCCATGTAGAGAAATGATCCCTAGTCAACTTTGGTGATTCCCTCGTATACATCTTTATATCTTAACTCAATTCCTTTTAAATTTAACACTTTAGAGTACCAAGCTCTGATACCAATTGTTGGTCCACTGAGAGGGGGGTGAATCAGATAAAATCAAACTTTAATACTTAAAACTTAGCTCACTTATTCACTCAGTAGAACTGAATACAGTAATGACTGACTCACCAAATAACCTAATAACTTAAACAACCATACATCTCATAATATGAAAAACAAATATTCAAACTCATTTAACACCATATTTAATGAGGAAACCCAATAAGGGAAATACCTATGTGGGAATTGTAACCCACAATAAAAATGTCCTTTTGAAATACGCTCAGTTAAGAACTTATCATGTTAAAGATTAAAAACACATTCGCTAGATGTGACCCTATTAGGGGATTTACCTCAGATGTGTTAATATCTTCACCCTGTTAGGAGTGTCCTTGTTAGCGGTCTTTAAACACTCTTTTGGAATGTCACCTACTTCTAGGATTACAAATAGGGTTGTTAAATCCACTCAGTTAAGAGATTTTTCTCTGTTATAAATGCTCATAAGAAACAATATAAATTTGATCTATAAATATAGTAACTACCTTTTCTTGGGTTAGATCCTTTGTGCTCACATGAATATTGGAATTACATACTCCATTTGTCTCTGCTTTAGACTATAGATTCTACTCTTTATGCTTCTCTACTCTGCTCGGTAACTGTGTTCTTCAGCTTCTTCTTCTTCTCAATTCAACTCACCAAAATTTCTTCTCTCATTAGTTCTCATCCTTTATATAGACAAAAATTTTCCTCTTAATCTCATTTCTTAGGTTTTCCATTATTTTTTCTCAGTCTTCTGATCATCTTCTTCACAAATCTCAGCTCAGTAAACTGTTTAACTTTTACCTCGTAACTTGAAATTTTTCTTGGAACTCTAATAATGAGGTTTAACAACTTAATCTTCACCTTAGATCTTCTCATTGAATTTTCTCACTTGTACATCTTCTAAAAAACTTCCTTTATCCTTATCAACATCCAGATCATCATATCTTTGTATTAAATTTGATCTTAACATCATTCTCAATCAATATCCTATACTCGGTAACTTGCCTTGCAACTCGGTAACTATCTTCATTCATTGCTCATTTCCTAACTCATTCTTGATGTTGGGTAACTTAAATAGACTAACATAACTCTATATCGACTGACTTTGTCTAGCTTGGTAGATTAATTCTTCCAGTCATAAGTCAACTCTTTGCAATCTCTGACTTAATCAATCAAATGTACCAACTTGGTAACATCAAATATATATAGTAGCAAACAATTATATCAACATTACTTCATCATTGTCTCATATGTATTTGTCACCCATTTAACTTCTCCTTCTTATGATATGGTAACTCAAAATAAATCAGTAATCAATTTCTTAACATCAATGAAAAAATAACAACTGATCTAACCATTTCTAAAAACATGTATACCTATTATCATTTGGTCTTCCTCGTCTCCATTAATTGATTAATGGTAACTTGATCTTCTTCAGAAAAATAAGCAAGATTTTAAGAGTAGCCCCTTCTAAATCATCATGCTGAGAAAAATTGAGTGGACTGCCTTGATTAAAAGCACAAAAATATCTTACTATCATTGGAACTTGGCTAGCTGGGCCTTGTAAAACCTGACTTTGGATACTAGTTGAAAACAAAGTGCTAGAATATGCTATTGTACTTGATACTAAACTAACAAGAATAATAAATACATAATGTACTCTTATTACTGGGGAGACCAAATGAGCTCTTCTTGAATAAACAATAGTATCATCATCTCAACTGTTCTACCCTATCTAGAAGGTATTGGAGGTAGAAAACTGGTCGAAGATCAAAAATTAACCTCAAAATGATCTTCACACATAAGCTATAAATAATTGGTGTATCTTGAACATAACTCAGAGTCACCAAGTGTGTAAAAAAACCTCTAAAATAGGCTAAAATCAACTACTAAACGCACCAATGAGCAGATAAAAATTACAAGCATAAACTAAAAATGAATTTTGGGTCCCATCGAGTGTGCCAAAGCTGTTATCACCAAGAATTGCACCCAGAGCTAAATTCTTCAAATCAAGCACTTCTAGAGTAACATGGGATTGTTCCAAGGTTGTGGGTATCCTATAACTAGAATAAACCTATAGAGAAGTCTGACTTCCTATAGTACCACTTAAAAAATAAACTAACTCCATTGCTTCAAAGGGAAAATGATAAGAAGTCACATCAACTGAAAATGCATAATACTAAAATTAACTTGAATACTTAAAAGACGTAATACTGTTAGGAATAATAGTCCACCCACACAACTAAGAGGGGAAATGAATCAGTTGTGATACATATTATTAAACATTAAATATTATTAACCAAAACTTTAATCCAAATGATAACACAATAATTGCAACACCATAACATAATCCTTTATTGTTGAGGAAACCATGTTAAACATAAAACCATGGCGGGATTTAGCACCCACAAATAGTGTACTCAGATTATAGTATTCATGTTACAAGATATAGCCCTTCTAGGAGCTTATTAATGCATTAAATTATATAGTCTATATTAAAGGATAGACCATGTTAGGATTCAAGAGTAATAGTAGGCTCACTACCCAGGCACACTACCTAAAGAAGGTTAAATCCACCTTTAGGATTATTGTCCAAAATACAATTGTGTATGAAATATACAATATAATGAATTGTCTGATAACAAATTTCTTTTCTTGATAAATTATAATGAAGTCCCTTAATCACAATCTCTACTCTACATCCAAAAGACTTCACATAAACAAGCTTGCAGCTTCCACACTTCATTGCTACCACATTCTCCATAAGAAAAAAAAAACTTTCTTTTATATAGATTTAAAATAAGAAATTAGGTCAGCCAATTAAGACTTCCCCAATGCACAAATAATTACATAAACCATTTATAAGATACACATGGTACCTATAAAAAGTAAACATAAATTAAAAATCATGAAATATAATCCAAGATCTATAAGTCATACTCACAATCCATAATGGACACTCCAAATTTGAAGTCGACCCCAATAGGTCCCCTCCAGAACACATGCCACAATTGACATTAACCAAGAGTCTTGCCACCCAATAATCATACAAAAAAATTCCTCAACATGTCTTTTTTCCATTCCCCAATCTCACATAACATGAATTGATATCGCACGCAAGTTATCCTCACAACTCAAAGACTCGCTCTGTCATAGTTCATTGTCACTGTCCAGTACCAAGTCTTCACTAAAAAAATTGTAACTAACTCAATTTGAAATATTAAGCCATGCAACCTTAGACATAAGATCAAAACACATCCTTATACACATCCTCATCTCTGCACATTCTAAATCAATCTGTACAGTACCTGTACACTTCTGTCAGTCATCTAAGAAACAATAATAACTAGTTTGTTCTATCCCAATTAGAAACATATGTTGACATTAGTGAAAAAACATGAATTCCAACAAAAACAACATAAACCAATTCCAGCAATCTCCCCCTTTGGCATTCTTGGAAACATATGATAAAATTCATCAACCCAAAAGTACTCACTCTCAATGCAATCTTCTCAATATCCTCTTCACAGCTCTCCCTAAAATAGTAGGGATTTTCACATTGAATCTCTCCCCCTTTGACAATAATGGAAAGGGTGTCATTACTCTACTTCTGACCATCTTTCCTCTACAAGTTTTATCTTTTTCAAATCTTCATGCCTACAACCATCAAGTGTAAAATCACCCAAATGTGTTCTCTATTGTTCCTTCTATCACTCCCCTTGAGGAGTATATCTATACATCAAATCCAAAAAATTATATAGCTCTACAAGCCACTGGACTAATGCATTCCTGCATAAGTTCTCGCATGGAGGTTCTCTCACCTCAAGAATACCTCTGAGATAATCAAAGGAATCCTTTGTCAAAGGTTGTGTAAATATATATGCTATTTGTTCCTTCATTTTGGTATACTCCAATCTAATCTTCTTCTCTACAACCTTTTCTCTCAAGAAATGATACTTAATGGAAACATGTTTAGTATTTGGGTTCATAACTAGAATTTTTGACATATTAATTATTCTAGTGTTATGAAAATGGATAACCAATGGCTCATCAAAAGTTATCCCAATGTCCTTCAACATTTTCTTCATCCAAATAATCTATGTGCAATTTATAGCAACATCAACATACTCTGATTCACCAGTAGACTGAGCTATACAGTCCTACTTTTTTCTTAACCAAGAAAATAATATTTTCCCAAGAAAGAATGGACCACCACTTGTACTCTTTTTGTCATCAATATTTCCTGCCTAATCGGCATCAGCATAAGCATGAAAATAATAATTATATTTTTTTATACCATAATCCATAATCCAGTGTTCCTTTTAGATATCTAAATATTCTTTTTACAACAACAAGGTGTGTCTCTTTAGGAACTTCTTGATATCTTGCCACAATTCCAACTGCATTAGCAATATCTAGTCTAGGGTGAGTTGGATATTGTAGGCCTCCAATCATAGATTTGTACTTTGTTTGAAAAACACTCTGAGATTCATCAATAGTAGTAAGCTTGTGACCAGTAAGCATAGGTGTTCCAACAAGTTTAAAATCTTCCATTCCAAACTTTTTCAACATTTCCTTAAGATACTTGGTCTGAGAAATAAAAATACCATTCTTATTATGATTGATTTGCAACCCAAGGAAAAATTTCATCTCACCAATCATTGAAATCTTAAATTCATTTTCTATTTCCTTAGATAAATTTTTACTCATTACATCATTCCTCCAAAAATGGTATCGTCTACCAAAACTTCAACTATTAAAATTCCATCTTCGATAGTTCTTAAGCACAAATTATTGTCTACAATACCTTTTCTGAAACCAAGATGAAGTAGACACCTCTCCAATCTAGCACACCATGCTCTAGGTTCTTGTTTCAATCAATACAAAGCCTTCTTCAACTTGTAAACCATGTCCTCATCATCTATCAGAAGAAATCCATCAAGTTGTTCACTTTATACTTCCTCCTCTAGATCTCCATTAAGAAATGTAGATTTCACACCCATCTGATATAGTTTGAATTCTTTGTGTGTAGCATAAACAAGAAATAATCTTAGAGCCTAAAGCCTAGCAGCATGAGAATTAATCTTACAGCCTCAATTCTATGCCTTTTTGTTGTGAATAGCCTTTACAAACCAGTCCTACCTTATTTCTTACAACCATTCCTTCTTCATTCATCTTGTTTCTGAAAACCCATTTAGTTCATATAACATTCTTATCTTTGGGTCTAGGAACCAGTTCCCAAGTGTTATTTTTCTTTATATGTTCTAATTCTTCCTGCATAGTCTTAGTTCAAGATTCATCTCTACATGCCTCATTAGTAGTTTTGGTTCAACTTCAGAAATCAAACAAATTTCATCTCTTAATCTTGATGTTGTCATCATGTCTTTATTTGCATTGCAATTAATTTGATTTTCACAATGGTTTTTCTTAACATACCTTGAAGTCTTAGGAATTTTAGTACAATCATTTGAGTCATCTTTTCACACCTTGATCTCATGATTAATCTCAAAAGTTTCTTTGTAAGTTGTAGTCACCTCCTTGTTCTCTATAGTCTAGTTACAATCATATATTCTTTCCTGAATCTGGAATTTTTCATAAATCCTCACATTATCCCTTTCAATCATCTTCCTCAATCTTAGATTAAAACATTTGTAATATTTTCTCTTAGTGGGATAACCACGAAATATTCCTTCATCACTTCTAGCATCAAACTTTCCTCTCTCATTGTAATCACGTGAAAATGCTCTGATAAACTTAGAAGACCTAATCTAAATCAAGTCCTCCAGGTCCTAATAAAGACTACCAATTCAAAGCTAATCACAATTATATAATTAAAATAGATCGGTTTAAATATATAATTCATCAAAAATCAATAATCCAAGATCACTCACCAAGAGGCATTCTTCAAAAGGAATTAATTCTTCAATTAACCTTGGGGAATTAAATCAAATCAAAATTTTAAATACATGACTAAGGAAATTAATTAAAATAAATTATTTAATTCAATTTATTAATATTCCTTCAACATGCCTCAAAATTAAAACCTCTAACCAATGAGAGGTGATCACATGGATCAACCAAGCTTACACCTTAGTCATCCATCATGGATGCATCTCAACCATCAAATTCAAATTCAAATTTGAAGCCTTTTCCCTCCAAGAAATATCTATATAATAAAGCCTTTCTAAGATCATTTCATATAGGAGCAAAGATAATTTTGGCATAGACATAATGGCAATTTCATTCTAGAATTAATCTAGTTCATCTTTAGCAAGCTAGTCTAGTTCAATTTTCATGTATTTGATCCAAATAATGCATAATTGAATATGTTTTGATGCATTTTAGGCATTTTATCTTGAATATTCCATTTCATGATTGTTAATTGTATGATCTAATGTGCTTAATCTGAGAGAAAATTCAAATTAAATTACAATCTTCATGTCTAGGAAGCAATAATTTGATTTCATGTGGTTTTATGTTGATTTCAATGAATCGATTCTACTAACCAATGATATAATGAGTTATTGAGTGGTTTTGTGCAACACTATTGTAGGTATAGATTTACACATCACATTTTTGGTGCCCACTATGGGGCATGAGTGCCTCACATGAAATTTTCTCTCTATTCTTGACATTCATTAAATTTGCAGGCAGTGTGTCATCTCTGGTTATCCTTTTATTATCTTCGGGAGTGTTTTGGCATTTCCAATTGTTCTTTTATCATTTTTGGGGATTTTCAAATCATCTTTTGCTATCGTTTTATCATCTACAGGAGGTATAAATTTTTCCTTTATTCATTTTTGGAAAAATATTTATCATTTCTGGTTCGTTTTATCATTTTTGGTAAAATTTTTATCATTTTCGGGGACTTTCATCATTTTGGGTAAAAGATTTATTGTTTCTAGGTTATATAATTTTAGGTCTCTATTTTATCATCTAAAAACCAGAGAGAAAAAACACAGAGCATTTTATTTGATGAAGTTTCTTACTAATCCTCTAACTTGGTTGTGTTTATGAATTTGATCATTTTTAAAGCAACCTAACATATTTTGCAGGTCATTTGTCAAAGTTTCTTTGGAGAAAAACTAATAATGAAGTGTTTCCAAGTTGCCATGAGAAAAGATCAAACAATGGCTTTAAAACTTAATACAATTTATTTCATCTCGTAATTTGGATACAAGATTATTCTCTTTTCCCTTTGGGAAAATAAAAAACTCAAACTCCGAATTAAGTTTTGTGGAGAAATTGGAAGGAATCAACAATCTATTTTTAAAGCAAAGTGTTTGATTAATTTCCTTTTTAGACACATTAACATCAAATTTTAAGGTTGGTATTTGATTTCATTAGAGGATTATGCTCTTTTCCCTTTGGGAAAATTAGAAACTCAAAAAAGAAATTGAAAATTGATCTTTGATTTGAAGGAATGAACACTTGTTCGGAGTTATTGATAGGAGAAAACATGATTGAGTGGGAGAAGGTTCTCTTTTCTCTTTGGGAAAATCAGAAATCTAGACCTCTCTCGATGCCAATCCTCTTTTATTGTTTTAAACCTTTAGTTGGGCTTGTCTGAGAGGAAAAAATCTCTGGGGACTGTAACACCCCAAAATTGGCACCTTACAAATCTAATCAATTTTGGTGCATTTTATCATCATTGAAGTCCTATTGTACTAGGCAAATTCTCTTCCTAATTGACTTAGTCTCAAATGCAGAAAACCTGAATTGGCATAAATCTCACACTCTATTTAATTCTAAAATTTTCAAGATTTATTAGCTAAAATTCCCTATGATTAATTAATTTAATTCCAAATTCCTAACTGCTTTTAAATTAAATTAATTCCACCCCCTTTAGCTAATACACATCAAAAGGAAATAAATAATTATTTAGTTATTTGAGTGGATTATCCTCACTTGAAATTCAATAATTCAAGATGAAAAGCCACCCATGTGGCAATAATTCATTTCTTTAATTAAATAATTCCTCATTTTGTCTCACCTTCCTCCATGAAGATGAAGATCCAACGGTTTCTTTCCAAGAAACTCTTCATCCTCTTTCCAGGTTCTTCTATATTATGGACTTCATTTTCTTCATTTGAGAGGAGCAATTTGAGAGTATCTAAACTATAGCCAATTCTAGTCTTAATTCTTTCATGGTTTCAAGTTTTTTTGAATAATTTAGCTTAATTTCATTTAGAGTAATAGTATTTTGCATCTTGAACTAGTTTTTTTATACATCAAATAGCTTAATTCTATCATCTTTCCAAGTTCTTAGCTTAATATATGTACTTTCATTCTTAGATTGTAATGGCATTTCTCACATAGAATAGTTTCAATTTTAGTTTTGATTATGCTTTAAAATCCTCCATTTTAGCAATGGTCATGGTTGTTGGCTCTCCTTCTGAGAGTAATTGAAAAACCCCAACTAAATAGGAGGCAACAGGTCGATTCAATCAAGTTTGTGGAATGGACAATTCATGTTCATTTTTGCAAATTCTATGATTGAGCAATGACCATGTTGAGTTTGTGCCTGATTTAGAGGTCACTTTAAAGCACACACAGGGATGACCCACATTAGAAAAAGGTGTGAGCCACACCAATCCAACTCATGTTAATAAAATTTACTCTTTGGGGCCAAATATTTGGGATTCGGTTTGCATTTGATCTTATACTCGGCTCACATCTAACATAAGTGCAGCCTAAAGGTCTTAATCATGTTTACGTGACCACTTTTGTCAAGACACTCTATGGGGCTATACTCCTAAATCACACTTGCATGGACATAGAGGATACAATCAAATGAAGAACCTTACTAAAGACTCTAGGCTTAGAAGCTATCCAGATCACCCCCAAATGGTGATAATCCTTGTGCAAGGAAAATACTAATTGCCCCAAGATACTCATCATTTTTTGCCCCCATTTACATTTGGAGTTGGATAATATGACATCATGACTAGAGGAATTGTGTGCTTGGTGATTTTCATACTCTGATTAGCATTTGGGTGTGTACTTGAGTATACAAGTAAGTATTTTCATGCTATGCCAATTTTCTAGGGAAAGTGCATGTTTATACTCTAATAACAACAAAATTCTTAAAAAACAAAAAATCCCTATCAATACATGACAAAATCAATTTTCTTTGTATGTGTGTGTGTGTGTGTCAGTAATTTCATATTTCAAAAAACCTACAAGCATTTCAAAAATGGGTGAGTCCTTACAAACAATGGTAAGTCCTTTGCACAAAAGTTCTCACAAAATCACTCAAAAACATTGCTAAAAAATGTGGGTCCTAAACCATTGTCTTTGGTTCTTGTATTCTTGTTGGTCTAAAAAAATGTCATTTATGTTCTATTTTCATCAAAATCACTTCAATAGTGAAGGTCCTAAACATCTATTTCTAGTCCAAACATCACAAGTGCTCAATATCAAACCTTGGTTCCTAGGAGATCAAACTATTTACTCTTTGTTTCAATCATTTAATGCTACTTTCAATTGGTCATATCAACCTTCTTTGTCTTTAGATATCACTATCAAGGTCAATCTAACCTTCAGCAAGATCTCAAACATTATTAAAACTACATCAACAATTTTTCACCAAACTTTGACAAATTGTGAAGCTAGTATATCAAACATTGAAACTATAGGTGATAGGTTGCTCATCTTTGCAAATTGATAATCATGTAATCTTAAATGGTGTGGACAACAAGTGGTTGATTTGAAAAAATTTACACTACACAATATCCTTGGATACACATTGTACCTTAAGCACAACAAGAACAAGAACAAGATCCTTTTTCGGCTCCTCAAGCTAGTGATCCAGAAACTAAGAGTAACAACAACAACACTACCAACACCAATAAAAAAAATGACATGGATGGAATTTAAAATGAATGGGCTAATAATACTAACAATGATGAAGAGATAACTGATGAGTATAGTCAAAAATTCCAACAAGAGACAAGGTTTCAAAAGATCGTGGACAAGATCCTAATGGTTGATAAGGAAAGATACTTCATGCATCTAGCTTCAACAGGAATCAAACTACCTCAAGATTTTGATATGGAACAACTTAAGACACGAGAAGAGAAAAGTCCCATGACTCTCCTTTTTAAACAAGTAGAATCATTGCAAACTCAACTTCATGACATGAAGAAAGAAAAGGACACCATACCAAGGAAATGCTCTATGAGTGCATTTTGTCCTATGCCTTTTGATCAAAGTTTACACATGCCAGAATTTCCACCCAATGTAGATATACCTAAGTATCATATCATATATGAGAGTTCTATACACTAAGCATCGAGTTTATTCATGAAAAAACATATCTCATGAAATTATTTCCTCGTAGTTTGAATGGACAAGCAGCCGAGTGGTTCTCTAAATTACCTCATGGAATAAATACTTTTGAAGAACTTGTGGAATGTTTCATGCAATATTAATCATACAACATTCAGCATCCTATCACTATGATTGACATGTGAAACACAAAAAAATAATTGGTGAACCTTTTATATCCTTCCTACAAAGGTGGAGAAGAATGTTTGCACGATATCCTCGATTAATTCCAGAAATAGAAAATATGGACATTTTGTGAATAAATTGGTTACATAAATGAATCATTACATCCAACTACAATGCATTATAAAATTTGAGAAAATGATTGAGATGGAAATTAAAATCTAAGATACCTTAGTAAGGAAAGGAGAACTTAAAATCTATAAAGAAATTAAAGGTTCTTTCAATATGAATAACAATGGAAACCAAGACAAATCAAAGTATTGGAATAAGAATCAGAATGTTGTCAATGATGGAGTAGTATATGCTCACAATGTAAAACAAAAGAAACTAACATTTAATCTATCTACTAATACTACTCCTAAGAATCCTACTATTTCATATAATGTGTGAGTCAATCAAGATAAAAATTAGCAAAAACCACCTTTTGTGTATACTCCTAAATGGATATTCACATCTCTTGGAGAGTCTTTAGAATTAGCATTGCGAAAACTTGTCTCTCACAAGGTTATCACACTACCAGAATCACAACCTTATGAACCACTAGTTAAGCCTAAATGGTGGAATGATGTACACTATTGTGTGTATCATCAAAACAAAAGATAGAGAATGAATGAGTGCATAAAACTGGAACACTTGTTACAAGTCTTGATTGAAAGTGAAGTCATCATAGTGGATGGTCACAAAATAAATGAAGAACACATCTTTTAAGTCACCCCTGACTAACTATGAGAAGGGAAAATCATCCATTACAAAAGGCAATTAGGTAAATTATACATATTCTCATGACAATACCATCAACATGTTAGAGGATTCAAATTAGAGAATCAATGTGATCATCATCGAGTAAAAGAAAAAGGTTGCATCTTCTAATGCAGTAACAAGAGGACAAACCAAAGTGCTCCTAAAAGGAGATTATTCAAAACTACCTACATCATCAAAACCAAAAAAAACCAAACAAAATTCATCACCTCTCTCATTTAACTATAGTTTTCTTGGTCAATTGCAAAGATCTCCTGCACAAATCTCAATTCTTGAATTTCTTGAACTTTCTCCATCACATAAAGAAATTTTGGAAAAAGCCTTGGTTGAAACAAATGTTCCTAACAATATGGACATAGATAAATTCCAAACCATGGTTGAAAACTTGACTAAACCTTACTATTTATCCTTTTCTAAAGAAGATGAAAATGCTTTGAGTCACCCTCATAACATGCCACTACACATTGAAGTGCTAATTCATAGACATCAAGTAAAATGAGTCTTGATAGATGGAGAAGAGGGTCTCATAATTTTCACTTTAGGTTAGATCAAGAATTAGGATTCTCAGATGAAGCTATTGATCCTAAGAATAGGATAACCATAAAATCATATGATGATGATGAAATATCATTGAAAGGGCTAGTGATGTTGCCAATCAGAATGGGACCTATGGAAATACATATGGTTTTGAAGTACTCAATCTTAATTTATCTTACAAAATTCTCTTGGGAAGACCTTGGATACACGAAATTCAAGTTGTCCCTTCTACCTTTAATCAATGCTTAAAGTTATGATATAATGGAGAAGAGATAACTATTCTGATGCAAGGAGAGGCAAGGAATTGGGTCCAAAGGCACTCCCAACTACCAAACCACCTTGCAGAACCAATGTGGAAGCCAAAAAACACAGTGAGAGAAGAAACTATAGATATCCCTTATATTAACTTGATCAAAATCATTACATGTTAGGTTGTAAGGCCTTCCTAGTTTTTTCCATGTATTCAGTGAGTTACAATAAGATCTTCATACAACAGAGATCCTAGACCTTCGATCTCAATATCTAAACATTTGCTTTCTTTCTCTAAGAATGATTTCCTAAACTAAGAACATAAAAAAGAATATATATACAAGAGTCCACCAAAGAATTCAATGCTCAAACCCATAAGAGAGACCCATATTTAGGTCCACAGAGATCCCAATGAGAGACCTTGAATACACAAAATGCAAGTTGTCCCTTCAACCTTTCATCAATGCTTAAAGTTCCCATATAATGGAGAAGAGATCACTATTCTGATGCAAGGAGAGGAAAGGACTTGGGGCCAAAGGCACTCCCAAATACCAAACCACCTTACAGAATGAATGCGGAAGCCAAAAAACATAGTGAGAGAAGAAACAATAGATATCCCTTATATTTACTTGATCAAAATCATTACATGCCGAGCTGTAAGGCCTTCCTAGTTTCGGCCATATATTCAGTGAATTAATATAAGATATTCATACAAAAAAGATCACAGACCTTCAATCTCAATATCTAAACATTTTCTTTCTTTCTCTAAGAATGATTTCCTAAACTAAGAACATACAAAATAATATATATACAAGAGTCCACCAAAAAGGTCAACACTCAAACCCACAAGAGAGACCCAGATTTAGGTCCACATAGATCCCAATGAGAGACCCCAAATCAGTTCATCAACAAAAATTAACTGAAGAAGTCGGCCAAAGATCCAACTACCAAAAATAAGCATCTCAAGCAGGAGATCACCAAAAATTAGTAACCGTCAGTAAGATCATAACCAAGAAACATAAGACCAACCCAAGCGACAAAGACAAGCATGACCGAGCTACAAGGAATAAAATCCAAGCGTCAGAAGAGAAACACGAGCAACAAAAAATAAACAGGCATTCTCAAGAAATAAGACCTGAGTAGGAGAACTAAGCATTACTGAGTGGCTAAAATAAGAATGCCCAAGCAATAGAACTCGAGCAACAAACAAGCTCTACTGAGAAACAAAGCTTGAGTATAAGAGTATTTCCCGATCAGCTTCTAAACAAAAACAAATATCTTTTTGGTTGAGCAGGATTGCCAATGAACCAAGATGCTCTGCATTAGACAATTGGGGTTACAAGAAATGATTCCCCAAATCATGTATCAGGTCCAACCTAGAATGTGTCCAACTTAGATTGAGAAATCCAAGATGATTATGGGACATAATCAATCTGTTCTTCTACTTTACTAGGTATTCCAGGCATTCCTTTCCTCTTATGCTTCTACCAACTCTTTATTTCAAAATATTTTCAACTTCCTCTATTTGCTTCTTAAGATAATCACATGGTACTGTTACTTCTTCATCAGATTCATGATATTAATATAAATCTTAAATATTGAATATAGGTGATATATCCATGTCATTAGGTAATTCAACTTCATAAGCATTTCCACCATCAAATCTTCTCAGTATTTTGCAAGGACCAAATTTCTTCATCTTAAATTTACCATATGTTACAATAGGAAATCTCCTTTTCTTCAAATGAACCATTACAACATCACCAACTTCAAATTTTTTATGTCTTCTTTATTTGTCTGCATCATCTTTGTATCTCTGATTACTTTTCTCTAGCTTCTATTTCACATCTTCATGCAATGTCTTCATAAATTTTGCAAATTCTTCTACTTCAGCACTCCTTTTCTCTTCTCCAACAATATCTCTCACATCTGATATACCTCTTGGTTGTGTGCCATGAAAAATCTCAAAAGGTGTCTTTCCAGTACTTCTATTCACTGAATTATTGTATGCAAATTCAGCTTGTGACAACATCAAATCCCAATTGCTTGGTGTGTCTCCAACTAAGCATCTTAGAAAATTACCCAAACTTTAGTTTACAACCTCTACTTTTCCATAAGTCTGTGGATGAAATCTAGAGCTAAAATTTAAATCAGTATCCAAAATCCTCCAAAGTGCTCTCCAAAAATAGCTAAAAAACTTACTGTCTCAGTCAAAGATGATACTCTTGGGTAATCCATGCAATCTGACAATCTCCTTAAAGAAAAGATGTTCTATATCTATTGCATCTGATGTTTTCTTACATGGTATGAAATCTGTCATCTTAGAAAATCTATCCATAATAACAAATATGGAATCATTGCCTCTTGTTGTCCTAGGTAAGCCAAGAATAAAATCCATGCTGATATCACTCCAAGGTTTCTGAGGAATAGTAATAGGTGTATACAACCCAGTATTTTGACTTACTCCCTTTGTAACTTGACAAACTCCACAACTTCTTACAAATTTATGAACATCCTTATACAAATGAGGCCAAAAATACCTCTCCTTCAGCAAACTCAATGTTTTATCAATACCAAAATGTCCAGCCAATCCACTACTATATTTCTCTTTAATCATATTAGTTCTCATTAATCCTTCCGGTACACACAACTAAATACCTTTGAACAACATATCTTCCTGAATAAAATATTCTTCATACTTACTTGATTGATTTGAATTAGGTACTATGCACACTCTCCACTACTCTGAAAAATCAGGATCACTTCATACAAATTCTTCATGTCATCAAAACCAAGAACTTCAATTCTCATTTCAGTTAATAAAGACCTTCTTCTACTCAATGCATCAGCAACTCTATTAGAAACTCCACTCTTATGCTTAATCACAAATGTAAAGCTCTATAAATACTCTACCCATTTCATATGTCTCTGATTCAACTTATTTTGGCTACCAAAATATTGTGAAGCCTTATGATCACTATACAACACAAATTCATTTGGCATCAAATAATGTCTTCACTTCTTCATAGCTTGCACAATAGCATAGAACTCCTTATCATAGATAGAATATTTATTTTTTGCATCATTCAACTTTTCACTAAATAAAGCAATAGGTTTATCTTCTTGAGTCAACATAGCTCCAATTACACTTTCACTTGCATCACATTCAAATTGAAGTACCTTATTGAAATTAGGTAAGGCTAACATAGGTAATTCAGCAATCTTCAGCTTCAAAACTCTTATCAGCTCCATTTGTCCATTTGAATTCTCTTTTGTCTCCTCTCATTGTCTTAGTCATAGCATTACAAATAGAATTAAGATTTTTGATAAAATTCCTACAAAAACTTGCCAATCTATGAAATGATCTTACCTCAGTGACATTTTTAGGTGTAGGCCAACTCAATATAGCCTCAACCTTCTCAGGGTCCATCTTCAAACCAATATCTGAAATCACAAAACCCAAATATATAAGCTCTTCTTTCATGAAGGAACACTTCTTCAAATTTATCAGCAACTTTTATTCTTTCAATCTTTGCAATACTTGTCTTATATGCATCAAATGCTCTTTTCTAGTCTTACTGAATATCAAAATATCATCCAAATATACAATCACACACTTATTCAAAAATTTCTTCAAAACTTCATTCATTAGTCTCATAAATATACTTGGTGCATTAGTTAAACCAAAAGGCATAACCAACCACTCATACAAACCTTCCTTTGTCTTCAAATTAGTCTTCCAATCATCACCTTCTCTGATTCTAATATGATGATATCCACTCTTCAAATTAATTTTTGTAAAATATCTTTCTCCATTCAAACAATCCATTATGTCATCCATTCTTGGTATAGGAAACCTATACTTTACTGTGATCTTGTTAACTGCTCTAGAATCAGTGCACATTCCCCATTCTCCATTCTTCTTAGGTGCCAACATAGAAGATACTACACATGGACTCTAAATTTCTTAGATCAAACCCCTGTTCAATAATTCATGAACTTATTGGTTAAGCTCTTCATTCTCGATCGGTCTTAACCAATATGGTACTTTTTTTGGCAAACTAGCTCCAAGAATTAGATCCATAAAATGAATGATATCTCTCATTGGTGGAAAACCATCAGGTACATTATCTGAAATGATCTCCTCATACTCAGTGAGTAACTTATCAACTTCTACAAGAATATCATCTTTTGTATTCTTTCTTGGTTTGTTAGGAATAAATGCATAACAAATATCATTTCTTATCAAATCTTTAACAAATTGTCTACCTTCCATCAGAAAAAATTTCACAGATGTACATATCTCACCAACATATTCTTCAATCAAAGGTAAAAAAAACTTGCTTCTTACCATCAACCCAAATAGAATATCTATTCAATCTCCCATCATGTATAAGATGTCTATCATATTGCCAAGGTCTACCCAACAAAATATGACAACAATCCATAGGCATTATATCACACAAAACCTTATCATAATACTTTCTGTACACCTCTCCTTCAGGTTTGTGATCTATGGATTCCCAAGCTTTCCAAAGGAAAGGGTCAGTAGCAAAGGTTTCACAAATGAATGCAAATCAAGTATATAATGACTACTAAAATGAATGACGATGAAACGTAATCAATAAAATGTACAAGCAAGAGAAAAGAAAACAAATGAATGCAAACACCCATGATGCTTGAAGCTTCTATTGTCTCTCTCTACTCCTTCTGAAATGTTGTTCTTGATGCTCAGTATTGGCAGGGCAGCGTCTATGACTTGAGAAGTGTTGAGAAGTTGCTAATTGAAACAGGTGTGTGATTGCAAGATGTCTTCAATGCTAGAACCAAACTGACAGAGTAATGGCGCATGAGAGCTTGAAATCCTAGATCCTTCAAATGGTTATGAAGGGTTTATTATATAGGAATTGGTGATGATATGAACGGTTGAGATCAATCCCAGAGATGGGGAGATGAACGGTTGAGATCAAAAGGAATAGGAGAGGTCCTCAGTAA
>MU224038.1:2796437-2821398 GCA_018584345.1 Thuja plicata
AGAGGAGATGATGGGGGGGATGGTCCTGGTCTTGGGGGTGCTAGAGGTGGAGTTAGGATGAGAGGTGGCCGGAGTGGTGGTCAGTCTAGAGTTGGGTTGGGCACCATATTGGAGGATGAGGAGGCTTTGGAGGAGGAGGGACCTTAGTTGGTGCATAGAGTTTATAGGACGGGAGCAGTTTTGGCTCCTAGGGAGGAGGATAGGGTTTTTATTGAGGATGTGGATGTGGAGCTTGTGGATATAGATGTGGAGGCTCTTGATGAGCAAAGTGCTAAGATAGGTTCCTCGGGGGAGATTGGCAGTAGTAGAAGCAACATTGGGGAGAGCTCAGAAAGTGGGGATGATTCTGTGGTTTTGAGACAGAGAGGAGGAGAGGGACTAGGGGACAGGGTGGAGGAGGTTGATATGGATGTGGCGATGGGTGGTTTGGACAATGATCCCTCAGAGGTGGAGCAACTTTACTAGTAGGTTCAAGATTTGTAGGCCTGACTTGCCTTATCTGATGCTCGTGCGACCATTTTGGAGTCCCGTGTGATAGCTACTAAGTCTAGAGAGTGACAAGCTCGGGTTGAGGTCCACTCTTTTATTGATAGTGTACAGGATGTTTCCCATACATATATTCTAGATAGATATTACAGATTTGGGCAAGAGGCTCATAGGGAGATAGATTACTAGAGATGACACTATGAGGGCGCAGTTCCTGCGACAGAGAGTGTGCCTAGCTATACATCATTGCAGAGATCTAGTAGGGCTCAGCGGTCTCAGAGTAGTGGTATTAGAGCTCCTAAGTCCTCTAATAGGATAGATTCAGATATGCCTCCCCCTCGTGCTCCCCCGGGCGAGGGTGGGGGTAGTTCTTGTTGACTATACTCCCTGTACCATTTTTGTAGTGATTCTTTGTATACTCTGAGTAGTACCATTTTTTGTATCCAAATATACTAATATATATTGATATACATGTTGATTAGCTTCTTTGTTCAGACTTGTGACCTTTCATTTGTACTCAGATATTTTGATTTACGTGAGATGCAGCTATGTTTTGATATGATGTGCAATGGTTTACTTTTTATATGTATGATTCTATATGTTGATGTTTTATATGATGAGATGTATATGCAATATGATTTTATTATGCAGACCTATATATGGATGATTTTATTTCCTATGATACTGACATGTTATGCAGGATTGTGTAAATGAAATGCCTCTTTATATGAGATACTTTATGGATGCATGTGATTTTATGATTTAGCATGTATGCAACTACCCTATTTTTTTCTTTTCTGATGCACTTAATGAATGAATGCAATCTACTATGTACAAAATATCTAAGTAATGCATGTGTTAGTTAGATAGAAGTTAGTTTGGATAGATGTTCTCTGAGATTGATCTAATAGAATGTAATGATAGAAAAGTTTTCTTTTTTGCATTTTTTGATAGATATGATCTAATAGAAAGGAGGAATGTCCCAAGTCGCTACCCCTATTTCCAATATTTGTCATCATTGCATCTTTTTTTCTATTTTCTGATATTCCAAAAGAGCGTCAAATGATCTAGATCACATACCACCTGTATACTGCCATGACCTCTTGATAGCGGAAGGAGTAGAGAGATTGAATAGAAAGAGACCCATAGTGCACCCAAATATTGATCATTTGGGTTCAACTATGTTCTCTCTTTGAAAATAAAGAGAGCCAACAACACCTAGATATTGACCATCTGGATACCACTTGTCCTCTAAAATTAATATAACACAAAGAAACCAAGATAGAACTCCTATGCATCCAAAGTCCATCTGGATAAAACTGTGAGCTCTTAATTTCCAAAAAAAGGGAAAGCCAAGCGAACAAGATAGAACTCCTATGCCCCTAGAGTCCATCTAGATAGCATCATGAGCTCTTGTTTTCAACATAAAGGGAAAGACCATAGAAACCAAGATAGAACTCCAAAGCAACTTAGAGTCCATCTGAATAGTCTTGTGAGCTCTTGATTCTATAAAGCAAACAAGCAAAATAAAAGAGAAGGAATGTCCAATTCTTTCCCAGGTTTAAGCTCAGATCGTGGAACTGCACAGCTACTAGATAAGTGACAGTGCCTACCACATTTATCCTAAATCATCATGGCCCTAAAATCAAAGTGAATATTTAACAAACATCAATCAAAGAAAATAAGTCATGATCTATCATAGGTACTCTCCTCACATGGTGGATCCTGGAGTAGCGTAAGAACATAACCTTGAAATATAGACTGACATCTGACTAACTTGACTGACCTAGTCAACATTTTTGTATGGTTCCTCGATGCAGTTGGATTATCTTGACTGGCTCAACTCTTTGGTTAGGCTTGATTGGCTTTGATCATGTTGACAGCTGATCATGTTGTGTCAGATGTGCCCAATGCTTGGTTGCAAAGCTCATGATTGTGATAGTATTGATTGATAGATTTGATTGTTCTGATCATGTTGGAAACTGATCAAGTTGTGTTAGGTGTGCCCAATGCTTGTTTGCAAAGCTCATGATTGTTACAATTGATAGTTTAGCTTGGTCGCCTGTTGCTTGTTGATTGAATTGATAGATTGATAAAGTTGTGTCAGATGAGGCCAATGCTAATATGAAAAGCTCATAATTGTGACAATTGATTAACTAGGTGTGCTTGCCCCTTTCTCTCTTGATAACCGAGTTGGTTTTATTGCTTTGGGATTTTTGCAATTTTTTGAATGTACTTTTAATGAAGATTGATTTTCTCTTGATTTTTGATCTTTTTAGGATTTTTGATGAGTTTTCAAATTTTTAGGATTTTTGAGGTCATTTGAAATTGCCCCCTAGTCTTGTGGACCAGTATTAACCATGGGTAAGTGCTTGGTGCTCATAGGGTTTTGTGCTTCTGGATATAGCTTGGGATAGGCAGTCTTGCATTTTGAAGTGTGCTCAAGCTTTTGGAGCTCATTGATGGTGAAGCTAGATTTGAACACTTGGCTCCTGATTGCCAAGTTTACACCAAGGTACCTACTCAATAGCGCCTAATTGCCAGGTTTTCACTGAGAGAGCAATTTTTTTTTCTCTTTACTTTTTTGCTTATTTTTTTTATTTTTTTTATTTTTTATTTTTTTCTGGATATGTAGATAAATGCCTTAACCATAGAGACCTTTAAGGGTAGAACCTCTTCAGGTGCATATTGTTTATGTAGTCAGGGAGCTAATCTCCTTCTGGTATTGCTAGTATGAATCCCCCACTCTAAGTAGAGCTGATAATAACAAATGATCCTAGCCAGTTAGGCTCAAACTTTCTGGGTTTGATTCACTCTACTTGATTCTTCTGATTTTCCATGAGGACGAGGTCTCCTATCTCAAATGTTCATGACTTCACCTTCTTGTGATAGTTCCTTCTAAGGCGATTTTGATAACCTTGTAAGTGGTCGAAGGCATTGTTAGATTTGAGAAAAACAAATCCACCCAAGAACACCTGCATGCATGACTGTCACAAGAAAGAAGCAAAGACAGAAGAGAAGAATAGCTATGGAGGCCAAAAAGCTAGAGGAGACATCGTATGCAACAGAAAATAATATATTAACAATATGTTTCTATGAATTACAATGTGATGTGAAAACTCCGTAAAGAAAACTAAGAGGTGAATCCTTATAAAAGGAATCACGAAACCCTAAAAGGGAAAACCTAAGGTTAGCTTAAGAAACTAGAGTGAATAGGTGAGTTAGTAATTAGATCATAATGATTTAATTAATAACCCGATAGACTATTACTCTAACACCCCCCCTTAAGATAAGCTTAGGGAGAAGCAAAACCTAGGAAACTACTGTAGAAAGAAGGAAAGATGGGTCCCGGCAACAAGGCCTGATCAGGTACCCAAGTACAAGAAATAAACTAGATGAAAGAAACTAAGCCTTCAATCTAGAGAAAGTCCCAGAGAGAGGAACAAGAATGAGAAAGAAGCATCTCCGAAGCATGGAACTATAAAATTTGTCAGAAGAAACTGCTGGAACCCCCACTGAAGTGCATGACCAGGTAGAGAAGACAATGTCTGAAGAGCTGATCAATCGAACCAGGAAGCAATAGAACCAACAGGTGAACCCCCCCATAATGCTGAACTAGGAGAGGTGACAGGAACACTGAAATGCAATGCCAAAAACATCTGCAGAAGAAAGAATCAGGAACACCAACAGTGCAACAGAAGTACAAACAAAAGATAAAGGGTGGTGTCACTGACACATAGCATGGGCGAATGTCATGGAAGGTACGCTCACTTGACAAAGGTGGATGTGCCTAAAATGGCATAATCATCATAACCCCCCATGGCACTTTATAACAGAGTGTGAGTACAAAAACCATACAAGGTGTATAAGATCCCAGATATACAGAAGAAGACACTTTATCTCAGTGCGTTTACAGAATAAAGATGCATCAGAAGAAGCATACAAGCTCAGAAGTCAGAAAGAAGAGTGAGCCAGAATTACAGTAGAAGAGATCCCAGGACCTGTAAACCCAAGCAATCCACTAGAGTGCAAAAACTGCCAAACTTGGAGGAGAGAGAACCTGGAAAAAAGACCCCTGCAACTGAATATTTCACTAAACCAGCTTTGTGACAATATCTGGTTTGCCAAAAATGGAGTCCGGATAAGCCAGATATGACTCCCGAAAGGCAAAAACCAACATACAATTTCAACAGCAAAAAATGCTATCAAAATGGCAAAACCCAAAAACCTAACCTCCATCATCGGAAAGAGATTTTCGACGGTATATGGAAGTCAGAAAAACACCCTCGGATGCTCAAGATAGAGCGAAAATAGTCCTGGGAAGTCAGAAAGGCCTCAAAAAAAATTTTAAGCCCCTAGGGCTAGAAAAAAATAGGCCCCCAAGCGCATGGCGCGCTCAGAGGGCTGGGCCTAAGCCCCTGGTCCCTCATAGGAATGGCCGCTTAGCAGTAGAGCCCGTGGGGGATAATAAAAATGCACCACCGGTGGTGGGCCGGGTGGAGTGGCAGGCTAGGAGGCGATGGGGGCTGCAGAGAGTTGAGGGTCGGGGAGCGAAGCGGCCGCAGAGAGTTGAGGGCCGGGGAGCGGAGTGGCCGGCAGGGCAGCGGGGGCCACGCAGTGGCGGGGCCCAGCAGCGGCCAGAGGCATTGAGGAGACCAGAGCGGTGGGAAGGCCGGGGGAGCGGATGGGCCGAGTGGCGGGCCGGTCACCGACCGGTGGCGGTGGAGCACTGGTGGCCCAGTGGTGGCGCGGCGGTGGCCAAAACCAAATACACTACAAGCATTTTTTAAAACGCATAAAAACCTAAAAAAAATAAGGTTTTTTTATATTTTTTCTTGGTTTCCGTATCCGTACGGCACTGGAAACCAAAATTTTTTTGCCTCACGGTCAAGTTGTCTAAAATGGACAAGCTTTATATGGATTCTGGGGTTTTTGGGCACTCTAAGCACAACAGTAATGTTCGTTTGGGCCCAAAGTGACCAAAAACAAAGGTCCCCCATAAATCCACACAAAAACCTTCTGAAAAACTAGAAAACCTCTGAAACCCTCACTTGCTTCAACAAAACCAGAACAGCGAGAAGCAGGAGAGCTCTGATACCATGTTAGATTTGAGAAAAACAAATCCACCCAAGAACACTTTCATGCATGACTGTCACAAGAAAGAAGCAAAGACAGAAGAGAAGAATAGCTATGGACGCCAAAAAGCCAGAGGAGACATCGTATGCAATAGAAAACAATATATTAACAATATGTTTCTATGAATTACAATGTGATGTGAAAACTCCATAAAGAAAACTAAGAGGTGAAGCCTTATAAAAGGAATCACGAAACCCTAAAAGGGAAAACCTAAGGTTAGCTTAAGCAACTAGAGTGAATAGGTGAGTTAGTAATTAGATCATAATGATTTAATTAATAACCCGATAGACTATTACTCTAACAGGCATGTTGCCTTCTTTCATCTAGTAAATCTAGTTCACTGAGCCTTGCTACTCTATAGTCTTTGTCTGAAACCAGGTTCTTCAATGATATCCTTAGGGATGGTATTTCCACTTTGAGGGGTAGTACCGCCTTTGTTCCATAGACTAGGGAGAAAGGAGTTGCTCCTGTTGGTGTTCTCACACTAGTTCTGTATGCCCATAATGCAGGACTAAGCTGTAAATGCCAGTCTCACCCTGATTCATTTACTATTTTCTTTAGAATCTTCAAGATTGTTTTGTTGGTAGCTTCGTCTTGGCCATTCCTTGAGGGTAGTAAAATGAGAAGAACCCTTGTTTGATGCGAAACTGTTCACATAGGTCTTCAACATCCTTGTTCTAGAAAGGTGTACCATGATCTGTAAGGATTGTTTGGGGGATCCCATTTCGACAGCTAATGTGGTTAATTATGAACATCACTATTTTCTTTCCAGTGATGTGAGGGGAATTGCTTCCACCCACTTAGTGAAGTACTCTATTGCTGCTATGATGTACTTGTGTCTGTTTGTTGAAGAAGGTGTGATTTTGCCTACCAGGTCAAATCCCCACATTTAAAATGGTAACGGTGAAGTAATGGGATTCAGTTCCTGGGTTGATGCATGGATGAGGTCTCCATGAATTTGACATTGTCTACACCTTTGAACATGCTTGTGTGCATCTATCTCTATTGTGGGCCAATAGTATCCCATGCGGATTATTTTCTTAGCTAAGTTATTGCCACCTTCGTGGGTTCCACATATTCCTTCCTGTACCTCGTACAAAGCTTTTTGGGATTCCATGGAAGTGAGACATCGTAGTAATGCTCCATCTAGACTTCATCTATATAGATTAGTTGAGAGGATGGTATACCTAGAGGCTTGGCAGATGAGGGATTTTCTCTAGTTCCTAGACAAGTTTGGGGGTAGGACATTATTTTGGAGATAGCTATAGACATATTGATACCATGGGGATTCAGGACCAACAAGGACACACACTGATTCAGTGATAGATGCCTAATGTGATGGTACCAAGAGTTGCTCCACTAGAAACTAGAATTTGGTATCGTTACCTGGCATATCAATCAGTGATGCTATGGTAGCCATCGCATCTGCTGCTTTGTTCTGTGCTCTTGGGACTTGCTTGAAGAGAATGTAATGAAACTTGGTTCACATTCATTCCATATGTGCTCTATAAGGTATGAGCTTCTCCTCTTTGGTCATGTAATCATTGTGAACTTGACTAATGACCAACTGCGAATCGCCAAAGACTTTCAGGTTCTTGATTCTCCATTGAATGGCTATCTTTAAACCGATGACCAGTGCTTCATATTCTCCTATATTTTTGGTGCATTGGAAGCTAAGTCTGAAAGACTTTGGAATTGTATCATGATCTGGAGTGATAAGAACTATCCCTGCCCCTACACCATGGTTTGTACACAATCCATCAAAATAAAGTTGTCATACCTCGATCGTCAGTTGTAGTGTCATGATAAATTCATCAGGAAAGTCTAAAACAATAGGCTCGTAGTCTTGAATTGGTGCCTCTGCTAGTTGATTGGTGATCACCTGTCCTTTGATAGCCTTTCTATCTACATACTCAATGTCGAACTTGCTTAAGATCATTACCCACTTTTCCAGTCTTCCCATGAGCGCTGCCTTGCTTAATAGGTATTTGAGAGGATCAATATGTGCAACCAATTTCATTTGGTGACTCAACATATAGTGTCTTAGCTTCTGGGAAGTGAAAACAACTGCCAGGCATGACTTCTCAATCAGCATGTATTTTATCTCATATCCCACCAAAGTCCTGCTTATATAGTAGATGACCCTCTCCTTTCCTACATCATCATGTTGTGCCAAGAGCACACCTAACGTTGATTCTGTTGCTGAGATATATAGAAGCAATGGTCCACCTTGTACTGGTGGGACCAATATAGGAGATTTAAGAAGGTAGTTTTTGAATATTTGAAATTCCTATTCACATTGCTCTATCCATATGAACTTGATGTCTTTATGCAATAGATGTTGGAATGGGTTACACTTGTCTGCCAGTTGAGCTATGAAGCATCTGATCGATTGGAGCCATCCTTGTAACCCTCTTAGTTGTCTTAGGTTCGATGGTGGAGGCATGTCCAATATTGCTTTGAACTTTGCTAGATCCACTTCAATTCCTCTGTGTGATACTATGAACCCTAGTAATTTTCATGCTGTGACACCGAATGCACACTTTTTTGGGTTTAGCCAGACTTTGAATTCCTGCATCCTGTCAAAGATGGGTCCCAAAACCTGTAGATGATCCTTTCAAAGTATTTATTTGGCTAGTATGTCATCCACATAGTCTTCCATTTTCTTGTGGATGAGATCATGAAATATGGTTGTCATTGCCCTCTGATATGTTTCTCTGGCATTCTTTAGACGAAATGGCATGACATTCCAACAATATGTTTCACAAGGACATGTGAAAGCTATTTTGTGTTGGTCCTCTGGCGCTATCCTTATTTGATTGTAACCTGAGAAGCCATCCATAAGTGATAGCATTTGATGTCTTGCAGTTAGGTCCACTATCATATCGATGTTTGGTAAAGGAAATTCATCCTTGGGACATGCTATATTGAGATCTCAGAAGTCCATGCAGATTTGTATCTGACCACTATGCTTTGTAACTAGAACCACATTAGATATCTAGTCTGCATATGGTATAGGTCTGATGAATTTAGCATCCAAGAGTTTTTTCTGTTTTTCTTTGACTAGCAATGCAACGTGAGGGTGCATCTTTCTTAGCTTTTGTTTGACCGGTTTGGCATTTGGTAGCAATGGGAGATGGTGTAGCACCAACTCTAGATCTAAACCTAGCATATTTGAGTAAGACCATGCAAAATTCATCATTATTGCCTTAAAGAAACTGATGAACTATTCTCTCTCCTGAGGGGTGAGAGATTTCACCAAGTAGATGTTCTTTGGGTTCTTGTCATCCCCCAAGTTGATTTCCTCTATCTCTTCAGCTAGTAGTGTTGATTTCTCCTCTGTTAAGGGGAGGAGTTCTCTCTTTCCATCTTCTATCACCTCAGACAGGTCTTTGCTAGAAGATACACCTTCTTTTAGCTTTTTACTCTTTTGTTATTTTTTATTTTGTGGACTGGAAAGAGGATCTTCCTCCCCAAAATATGCTTCCCTATCTAGGTTAATGGAGAATCCTACCTTGTGATCTCCTAATGGAATTCCTTCCCTTAGTCCCATGAAATGATCTATTTTCTCATTGTTCTTGAAGACATCTAGATTAGGTGGCCCTTGTTGATCCCACTCTATAAATTCAGGGTGTACAAGATAGACACTTTCACTACTATTTGGCTCCGGTTGACTGAATGGGACTGCTGATATGGTGCCTATGAAATTGGACTGTGATGTGGATGCACCACTTGAGGTTTGGTAAATGACATGTTTGTTTATATAGGGTTATTTGATGATGGTCAGTTGGTCAAATAGGTCTGCTAGATTTATGATAATGTCAGCCCGAGGGGAAAAGTATGGGATTGACGGTTCAGAGTCATGGAGGGATCTCCACTCATACTCATGGGATTTTGTCTCAATAAAATGTTCATCCGATGTCTCACTTCCTTGGTTATCTTTGATTGCTATGTGTAGGTTTATTTGGGATTGTGTTGTTCCCTCTTCGGCAGACAACTACACTAATATGTTGCTTATTAGGACATGCTCTATGTTGTGCCCCCGGTGCATCTCTGCTATTTACTCTCAATTGACTTGAATGTCTTGGATCATAGGACTAGTGCTTTTTTGTCCATATCCCAAACCTCTTGTGTTTCTCTGGGTTGGTGGGAGAGGAAATTCATATATGCCTTGTTGTCTTGCCCCCATTCTGGTTGTACCATCGTACCCAAATCTTTGTATCATTGTGTAACCATTACTGTATTTTGACAAGGGTAGTGGTTGTCAGATTGTCTTAGGGGTAACTTGGTATAACCAAGGATTGATATCTTGTTCAAAAGGATTTTCTTCTGCTATGTCTCCCCACCAGACAAAGGTTGTGGGTGGACATCTAAATAGAACTGGCTGTGGAGTTTCAGTTATAATAACAGGTTGTGGCATGCCATGAGTTCTTGGGCTTTGAGGCATGTGCGTGATGGTAAAAGCCTCTTCATATCTATATTCACCACATCCCTTATCTGTGATGGATATCTTGCCTGCTTTCTCTGTGACATAGTTAAGATTTGAATTTTAAGAGGAGGAGATACTTGCATCCTAGTTAATGACTATCTTTCCCGCTGCCCATGTGACATCTTTGGGATTCAAATCTGAAGAGGACGGGATACTTGCATCTTGGTTTGATGGTACCTAGTTATCAGTGCTTATTTAGACCACATTACAATATTGCAAGGGATTAGGATCTCCCTCTATGATTATCTCCTCTCCCTGGTGTGGGAACTTGATGCATTGATGGTATGTCAAAGGTACAGCTTGCATTTCACGTATCCAAGGTCTCCCTAGTAACATGTTGTATCCCAACTCAAGGTCTAAGATTTGGAAGGGTGTATTTTTTACCATAGGAACAATGCGAACAGGTAGAATGATAATACCTTTAGTAGACCTTTCCTCTTCATCATAGGCTCTGATATTTATCCTTCTTGTGACATCAATGCTTGATTCTGAATAGCCCAGTTGTTTGATTAACTTTAGAGTAGAAATGTTTAACCCAACTCCACCATCTACAAGGACCCTATGGACAACGCTTCTGTGGATCTAGACTAGTAAGTGTAGAGGATCATTATGTAGGGGTTTATGCGGAGGCACATCACGGTCTATGAATGTGGCATGTTTGTTAGCTGCTATATGGTTGACCATTGTTTGGAAAATCTCGGGTGTTATGTCACTTGGGATAGCTGCATTCTAAAGTGCTTGGTCAAGTGCCAGTTTATGCTGCAGAGATATGTGCAATAGGTCAAACATGGAGATCTAGGCAGGTGTGCGCTTTAGTTGGTCCACTATGCTTGTTTTTGGATTTGAGTTTACTATAGGATTGGCTGATGTAGTAGCTGAGGATGGTATTCCTTGCAAGATGACTCTAGCACGATGCATTGTTATAGCACAATTGTTACCTTGCTCTCTGATAGTGATTGTAGCCACATGGCTATATGAAGGATTGAGATAATTGATGACATTATCACTATTGGCATATGTATAGTTAACTTTTTTTGTTTGTCCACCAGACCTAGAGGCTTTTCCCTTATTATGATCAAGGAAGGTATCATTGAAAATGGTGTGATTAGTTATGCCTTTGGTTTGAGTATTCATCACATCGATGATCCCTGTGTCAATCAGATCTTGGATAGCGTGTTTCAATCAGTATCAGTTGGCTATTGTGTGCCCTTTCACCAGATGAAACAAAAAAATCTTTGTCATTATACCACCTCGGTTTGTTTTCATCTTGTTCAAAGTCCCTAATTTCTGGGAGAGTGATAGTGTTTGATTGTATCAACTTGCGTAAAGCTGATTCTATCGGCTCTCCTTATGGTGTGAAATCTCATTGCTGGAATTGAAACTGTGGCTTGCGTTGATTCTGTTGTTGACTGTTTGACACAATGGCCGCTTGTACAGGGGGAGGTTGGTTCTGGGTGTATGCTTGTTGAGTGGGTCCTATGGTTTTTTGGTTTGCCACAGGTGTGCCTTGTAGTGACACCTTGGGTTGTGCATAGTTGACTATTTTCACATCAATGACACCATCACTAGTGAAATTTTCATTTTTGTTCCACCACTTAGCCTTTTCGTTGCATTCTTATTTGTATTCCTCATTTGACTAAGTTTTGCTCACAATGAAATCCTCTTTCAATGAGTTGTGTAAATTTTAGAGCTAACTATAGCTCCATCGTGAATGACATGTCTGGGATCAGATTGTCAACAAACATTACTATTAAGTCTTGTTCAGGCACATCATATGTAATGTGGTTTTCTGTATTCCTCCATCTCTATAGGAATTTCACAAAAGACTCTCGATCCTTCTGTTTAATGTCGCAAAGGTGCTTGATGCTGACCTTGTGCTCGATGTTATGATGGAAGTGAGCTATGAACTTTTCAGCCAATTCTCCCAAAGACTAAATGCCATGAGGTAGATGTGAGAACCATTCCATTGTTGGTTCAATCAAAATTTGTGGGAATAGTCGCATTAGATATGTCTCATCATGAGAAACTTTGACGCAACTAGCAAAAAACTCTCAGATATGCTCAATAGGGTTGGTACTACCCCTATACTTGTCAAATTTTGGTACCGAGAAGTGATTTGGGAATGGAGACATGTGCACAGAATGGTCAAAGAGATATGGATATAAATCCTCTATGGTATAGGATTTAGTCTACCCCTGATTTTGCATATCCACCATTTGGGTTTGAAGGGTTTGCATTTATTGGATTAGCATGTCCATTTGATATTGAGGTTGGTGCGTGTGAACATTCCTTTGTGTTTTGGTGGGTATGAGGCTGTGCCTCTATGTCCCTTGAGTAGGAACATAGGATTTCATCCTAGGGACTTGATATTGATTCCCCACCAAGTGATTTGTAACTGGAGGGACATGAGTATTCCATAGTGGGTTTTGATGTGTTTGTTATTATGACTGAAACTGGGGTTGATAATGTTGGGGTAGGTATTGGTGCTGCTGAGGTTGGGTTTGAAACTAGGGTTGTTGTCAATGAGGTTGGTTTTGAGGCAACTGAAGCTGGGGTTGCTGTTGTGGGGGTTGGAATTGAGGCAACTGAAGCTGGGGTTGCTATTGCGAGGGTTGGATTTGAGCCAACTGAAGCTGGGGTTATTGTTGGAAGGGTTGGAACTAAGGCAACTGAAGTTGGGGTTGCTATTGCATAGGTTGGATGGGTGTCGAGATGGGCAAAGATGTAGCTTTGGGTGGGCCTTAACTGTAAGTCATTTCAACAGAGATGGATCCCTGTGGGCATGATGTGTTAATCCCAAGACTAGTGTGAATTGATTGCAGCAACGACATATTTTTGGAATAGTTGGTGTTTGGTGGGATGGAAGGCATAGCATGAGAGCTTGTATGTCCTGGCCATGAGACCAAAGGTTGAGGCATACTAGTGACCATAGGTGCACTTTTTTGTGAGCCTTTCATGCTTTGAGTAGAAGATGTGCTAGCCTAGGTCAGGTCATTGGTTTGATAGGATACAGTCTATGTCGATGTGGGTAAAACCAATGGTGGAAAGATCTATGACACAACATGTAGTATCTGAGGAGTGTGAGTAGTGTTTTGACCTGCAAGAGGGTTTTCGAGCCATATAGTTGATACACTAAATTCAGCGAGGAGTTTGACTCCCTTCTTTATTAGCATGGCCAAGTAACATTCAGGGTTCCTCTTTACAACAGCGTCAACTAATTTCATGAATTAAGCATCTTGTTCCACATCTTCAAGTTCTTCTTCTATGATATCTTGGAAAAAAGCTGCCCCACGGGGTTGTTTAATGAATAGAGTAGAACTGGTATTCATGAAGGGATCATTCTCTTGCTCTATTTCCCAAGTGGGGAAATGGTTGATATATGACTCATCTGGTTGAGTTCTAGCCTTAGACCTTGTGTAAGGTCCTCCATGAGGTGTTTTAGACATAGTGTGGTCCAGGTTTTGTAACTAAAACAAGTGATATAAAGAAAACAAAGAAGAGGATCCTTTCTAAGAAAAGTTTGAGTTATGTTTTGGACAAGGGTAATTCTAAGTACAGATTTTGATATAACTTGATCTCAAAGTGGTGATGATATAAGATAAGATTTGTCAACCTTTGTCTTGGACAAAGTCAATTTGATAAAGATGATGATGTTTGATATGATGAGATCAAGATATTTCGAGTCTGAACTTTTGAACTAACAATGTTTTCGACAATAATCATGCTTTATAGAGAAAGGGTAATCTTTAGTGTTTAGAACTTTGCACAATGTTCTTTGTGTTTTCCTAGGATAGATACTAGTTTTGGACACCAAATGAAGAATTATTTCAAGGTTTCAGGTCAAAACATGAATGTAGTATATCTGGTCAATTGTGGTACAATTTCACCAACTACAGTAAAATAATAGGTCGATTGCAGTAGTCTATCATCGATTACGGTAATAAACATGATGATTGCAAAGATAAGTGAATCAACTGCGGTAAAATTCCTTCAATTGCTGTACAATGCGGGCAATTGCGGTAAAGGAGGAACAGTCTAAAAAAGACTAGAGGATAAGTATCACTGCTTGATATTTTTTTGAAATTTTCTTGAACAATGCTTCTGATTTGCAAGACAATTGATGTTGATAACCCTAGACTTTAACACGTTTGACTCATTTTGATAGTTTGGATGTTTTTTTTTGCGTTTTCAAAAACTGATCAAAGGAACAAGCATAATAGACAATGTGTTTTGAAGAATGGAAGACTAAAATTGTGTATGTTCTACAACTTTTTCAAGTTGCAATGTTATCACGAGGTCTCAACAATGAACAATCAAACTAATATAGGTTAAATGGCTTTAGAATACAATGTTATAGGCCCAATGCTTGAATGTCTGTTAGCTCACACAACAATTGTCATGCTACTAGGACATGAAGGTCCACGACATAGGTGCCTGTGTTTTTGTTGTTTCTAGGTATTGTTGTCGTGGAGTGAAGATCTCTTTCACTACACAAATACTGTGGGACACATATGTTGGGAATCTTGGGGGGAAATTCTACAACCCCTTGCACTATAATAAGGTATCTATTTGGAGGTAAAATGGGTGGGCATCTAATTTAATCAAGGTTGTAGTAAGGGTCCGTGGTGTCTCTCCAATCAGTTTGTACATGTGTGACTCACTTAAGAGCCTAGTTGATCACGCTGGCTCCTTAGGGATATTCACCCGATCTAGACTATCATCAACACACCTCACCCGAGCTTGGCTAGATAAGATAGAACTTTGGTTTGTGCATTGTTTATATACCAATCAGAAGGATTATTGGTTTAAGGTCGTTCTCTGAGGAAGAAGCACATTCCCTGAACAGGCCTTTCTAAAAAAGTAAAGGTTTGTAATCTAACAGTTTTTGCAAATGCACCCAAAACTCAAGACATAAGGTAAATCGATTAAGCTCCAAAGTTTGAAATGTGAACTAAGCTACACCACCATACAAACACAAATGTTCAATTTTAAGCCCAAAGAGTAGGTGTTGATTGCTTGTTCAATTTTAGTGCACCAAATTGAGAGATTTTTTTTCCTTTGTTCAATTTTAAACCTCACGTCAATTTTTAGCCCAAATTGAAAGTATGAGATGTGATGAGTTTTGCAAGCACTATTCTTTTTAAACCCAAATCGACAAATGAATTCCTTTTAGTTTGCATTGTTTAAACAAGTTAGTACCAAAAAGGATTATTCACAAAATGAGAATATGCGAAACTTTGAAATAAAGAAATGATGCTTACCAAAACTTACCCTTTTCTGTCCTTAGTGATTGGATCCGATCCTGCACAGAAACCAAAAAAAATGTCAAATTAGAAATAGATGGGGAAAAGTTTTGGATCTAATAGTTGCAATATTTCTATGATTGCGGCAGGATTCTGGCGACTGTGGTAAAATTCTATCAACTACGGTGAAGCATCGGAAAATGCAGCAAAATAATCCTGATTACGGCACGGATTAGGAAAATGTGGCAGAATTTGTTCAATTGCAGCATGGATTGGATAATTGTGGCAAAGTACCAGAAGAAAGAAGACAGAAATAGATAGAATAAGATTGCAAAAGCCTACAATCAATTGCGGTATTAAACCAGTCAATTATGGCTTAGTATTTTTGATTGTGGTAAAATACCAGCAACTGCAAAATACTATAAATATTGAAGAAAAATCAGATTTTTAAATTACGACCCTATGGCCATGGTTGATTAATCTAGTTCTTCATCTACAAGAGGTATTTTGGCTGTTTTCTTCACATCGGGTTCACCAAAAAGTATCCCTCTCCTTCCGGTTCATGATCCGTGCATTCCCAAGCTTTCCAAAGGAAAGGGTTAGTAGAAAAGGTTTCACAAATGAATGCAAATCAAGTATACAATGACTACTAAAACAAATGAAGATGAAACATAATCAATAAAATGTAGAAGCAAGAGAAAGGAAAATAAATGAATGCAAACCCCCACGATGCTTGAATCTTCTATTGTCTCTCTCTACTCCTTCCAAAGTGTTGTTCTTGATGCTCAGTATTGGCGAGACAGTGTCTATGACTTGAGATGTGTTGAGAAGTTGCTAATTGAAATGGGTGTGTGATCGCAAGATGGCTTGAATGCTAGAACCAAAATGACGGAGTAATGGCGTACGAGAGCTTGAAATCCTGGATCCTTCAGCTAGTTATGAAGGGTTTACTATATAGGAATTGGTGATGATATGAACGGTTGAGATCAATCCCAGAGATGGGGAGATGAACGATTGAGATCAAAAGGAATAGGAGAGGTCCTCAGTAAACTCCACCTCTTCATTTGGTAAAGAGGAGATAGAGTTTGGTTAACTGAAGAGCTAATTATGAGTTACCTTTTTGAACTTAAGAGGTGGTTGAAGTTACCCATGTGGACTGGAGAGATGGGTGGAGTAACCCATGTGATCTGACTGGAGTTATCTCTTTGAAGATAAATGAATATTTAATTCATTTATTTAATAATTGTTTTCAACATGTGAGATAATTGAATTCCTTTTGATTAAGAATTGCTTTATTTGATAAAATTAAATTAATTTAATTGAAATTAATTTAATTGGAAGGATTTAATTAGTAAGTTTAAATATTTGAATTTAAACTATAGGAAATTGAGTTTAATTAATCAATTAATGGTAATTAATCAATTAAAGCTATTTAATTAAATAAAATTAATTATTTAATTAATTTTGGGAATTTGATTAGATGATTTAGGGAATGAATTTAGAGGAAAATAGATGATTAATTAATGATTAAAAAACCATTAATTAATAGATGAAAATTAGTGTTTTTAATGTAAAGTCGCAAGCCTGTCCATTTTAGGGTGTCTACACTTTCCAATTTTCAGATTCACAAAGCATTGTTCACTCACCCTTAATGTATGATCATCCTTGATCCATGAGATCTGATAGGGTTACAGATGTTTCATCCTCTCCAACTGCAAATTTGCAACCATTTCCTCAAATGCCAAATTCTCCGAGCTTCCACTGTCAACAATCACTTTACAAACTTTGTCTACAACTCTACATCTAGTCTTGAACAAACTTTTCCTGATTGGATCTTTCTTATCCTTATCACTCCATAGTATCCTTTAGATTATGAAATTTCCTTCCTTTTCAACTTCATTTGGTGACTCCTCTTGCACCAATGCATTTCTTCTACTACTACCTTTCATTCATGAATGTGTACACTCAAAGGATTTATGTCCTTCTTCACCACAGTTGTAACAAGTAACTTGGAATCCTTTTCTGCTATAACAACCTCTAGAGTAATTACCTCCTCCTTAGTATGAATTTCCACCTTTCCATTTAGTCTTTCCTTTGTCTTGAGATGTGTCAAAATTTGACTTGTCTGGTTCAAATATACTGTTCTCACCATGAGATCTACCTCTTCCTCTAGGGAATCTACCTCCTCTGCCTCTTTGTCTTTGTTAATATCTTCTGTTCAACTTTTCTTTAGCTTTTAGGGAAAATTGATATGCCTCCTCAATGTTGTCCATCTTGACCAAACTTATCTCATATTGTATGGAACTTCTCAAGCCATTCAAGTATATTACTACTCTTTCCACTTCATCTTCAACATGTCCAGATCTAATGTCCAATCTGTATAATTCTTCATTATAGTCTTTTACTAATTTTTATTTATGCTTCAAACTTTGCACTCACTATATTATGTTAATCTGATAATCTCAAGGTAGAAAATTTCCTTTAAATTTGTTTACCATCTTGTCCCATACCTTGATTTTGTCTTTACCTTTCTTCTTCTGATCCAATTGCAAATGTTCCCACCATAGGGATGCATGACCTTTCAATTTTGTGCTTGCAGTATTTACCTTCTTATCCTCTACCACATTTTCATATTCAAAAAAAAATTTCCATCTCTATTATCCAGTCAATCAACTCATCATAATCCAATTTTCCTCTATACTCGGGAGGATTAAATTGAGGTGTGGATTTCAAACTTGTTAAATCTTGTAGGAATCTCTCTTCTTCCTGATTCATCATAGGTGTAGGTGCAGCTTCACCTTGAACCTCTTCTAATTCATAATCACTAACATCATCAAGATGTCTTCCTCTACGCTAGGTTGTCTCAACAACTTCCAATCTTGCAACCATCTATCTAAGCATATCATCTAGACCTAGATCTCCATTTCCTCTCCCATGAACCATCTTGAATCCCTCTACAATTCTAGGTCAGATCACAATCTGCTACTCCATAACAATGCCACCTAGGGTTAGGGTTTACAAGAAGGAACTTAGATCTCACCAATGTTCTGACACCACCTGACACAAGGAGGGCATGGATAAGGGGCCCAAGGCACTCCCAGCTACCAAACCACCTTGTAGAACCAATGCGGAAGCCAAAAAACATAGTGAGAGAAGAAACAACAGATATCCTTTATATTAACTTGATCGAAATCATTACATGTTGGGATGTAAGGCCTTCTAGGTTTCAGCCATATATTCAATGAATTACAGTAAGATCTTCATACAACTGAGATCACAGACCTTTGATATCAATATCTAAACATTTTCTTTGTTTCTCTAAGAATGATTCTAACACAAGAACACACAATAGAATATATACAAGAGGCCACCAAATAAATGTACACTCAAATCCATAAGTGAGACCCAGATTTAGGTCCACAAAAATCCCAATGAGAGACCCCAAATCAATTAAGCCGTCAAAATTAGCTGAAGAATTTGGCCAAAGATCCAATTCCCAAAATAAGCATCTTGGGCAAAGCATGACCGAGCAACAGAGAGAATTGGGCAAAGAACACCCCGAGAAATAGGAAAATAGAACCTGAGCATCAGAAGAGAAACCTGAGAAACTGAAAACCCATTGGTAAAGCATGACTGAACAATAGAAAACAAGCATGCCTGAGCAATAGAACCCGAGTGATAGAATAGGCATGCCCAAGCAGTAGAACCTGACTAAGAGAGAAAAAATTAAAGAACTATAAGAAAAACATATTTTTGGTTGTGTAGGATTGCCAATGAACCAAAATGCTCCTATATCAAATCCATAGGCATAATATCAAACAACACCTTATCATATTACTTTCCACTTTTTAGATTCACAAAATATTGTTCACTCACCACTAATGTATGATCATCCTTGATGCATGAGATCTGATAAGGTTTTGAATGTTTCATCCTCTCTATCTGCAAATTTGCAACCAATTCCTTAGATGCGAGATTCTCTGAGCTTCCACTATCAACAATCACTTTCCAAACTTTGTCTACAACTCTACATCTTGTCTTGAACAAACTTTTCCTGATTAGATCTTGCTTATCCTTTTCACTCCATAATATCTTTTAGATCATGAAATTTCCTTCCTTTTTAGCTTCATTTGGTGACTCCTCTTCTACCAATTCATTTATGCTACTACTACCTTTCTTGCTTGCATGTGTACATTCAAAGGATTTATGTCCTTCTTCACCACAATTGTAACAAGTAACTTAGAATCCTTTTCTATTATAACCACCTCTCGAGTAATTACCTCTTCCTCAGGATGAATTTCCACCTTTCCATTCAGTCTTTATTTTTTCTTGAGATGTGTCCAAAATTGAGTTTTCTGGTTTAGATCAGCATGAGATATACCTCTTCCTCTAGGCAATCTTCCTCCTCTGCCTCTTTGTCTTTTTTCATATCTTTTATTAAACTTTTCTTCAGCTTTTAGGGAAAATTGGTATGCCTCCTCAATGCTTTCCATCTTGACCAAACTGATTTCATCATGTAAAAAACTTCTCAAGCCATTCTGGTATCTTGCTACTCTTTCCACTTCATCTTCAACATGTCCAGATCTGATCTCCAATCTATAGAATTCTTGAGTATAGTCTTTTACTGATTTGTCTTTCTACTTCAGACTTTGCACTTGCTGGATTGGGTTAATATAATAATCACAAGGTAGAAACTTGCCTTTCAATTTGTTTACCATCTTATCCCATACCTTGATTTTGTCTTTACCTTTCTTCTTTCGATCCAATTGCAAATGTTCCCACCATAGGGATGCATGTCCTTTCAATTTTTTGCTTTCAATTTTCACCTTCTTATCCTCTTCCACATTCTCATATTCAAAATACATTTCCATCTCAGTTATCCAGTCAATCAATTCATCAGAATCCAATTTTCCAATATACTCAGGAGGATTAAACTGAGGTGTTGATTTCAAACTTGTTAAAGCTCTTAGGAATATCTCTTCTTCCCGATTCATCACAGGTGCAGGTGCAGCTTGACCTTGAACCTCTTCAATTTCATCATCGCTAACATCCTCAAGATGTCTTCCTCTACATTGAGCTATCTCAATAGCTTCCAATGTAGCAACCATCTATCGAATCATATCATCTAGACCTGGATCTGCATTTCCTATCCCATGAAGCATCTTGAATCCCTCTTCAATTGTAGGTCAGATCGCAATCTTCTACCAGACAAAAATACCAACTAGGGATAGGTTTTCAAGAGGGAACTTAGATCTCACCATGCTCTAATACCACCTAACGCAAGGAGAGGAAAGGATTTGTGGCGGAAGGCACTCCCAACTACCAAATGACCTTGTAGAACCAATGCAGAAACCAAACAACATAGTGAGAGAAGAAACAACAGATATCCCTTATATTAAATCGATCAAAATAATTACATGCCAAGTTGTAAGGCCTTCCTAGTTTTGGCCATATATTCAGTGAACTACAACAAGATCTTCATACAATAGAGATCACAAACCTTTGATCTCAATATCTAAACATTTACTTTCTTGCACTAAGAATGATTTCCTAAACTAAGAACATACAAAATAATGTACACAAGAATCCACTAAAGAGGTCGGCACTCAAACCCACAAGAGAGACCTAGATTTAGATCCACACAGATCCCAATGAGAGACCCCAAATTGATTTATCACTATAAATTAACTGAAGAAGTCAGCCAAATATCCAACTCCCAAAAATAAGCATCTCAGGAAGGAGATCACCAAAAATCAGTAACCGTAGGCAAGAGAATAATTGAGCAACAAAAGACCAACCCGAGCAACAAAGACAAGCATCACTGAGAAGTAGGGAACAAAACCTGAGTGTCAGAAGAGAAACTTGAGCAACATAAAATAAATAGGCATGGCCAAGCAATAGGACCCAACCATGAGAACTAATCATTACCGAGCGACTGGAATAAGCATGCTCGAGCAACATAACCCGAGTAGCAGACAAGCTTTACCAAGCAATAGAGCCCAAGTAGCAGAGTATTTCCCAAGAAGCTTCTAAACAAAAACAAAAATCTTTTTGGTTGAGAAGGATTGCCAATGACCCAAGATGCATTTGCATCATATTCCAACTGACAAAATTTATTTCCAATCTAGTAACAATGTTCATTAATCAAATGAAAGGATGGTTCCACATAACAGAGAAACTACCAGAGAACAATCCCCAGAATGTTCAACTCAACATTATTGCAAGACTTTGAAAAGAAATTAAAATTACATGATAATAGAATGAGGGAATACAAGATTGATCAATTACTCTCTGTAATAGAATTACCTTTGTCACCAAGATCAAAATGGTGTTGAAGAACATTATTCAATTGTGTATTTTCATTAATGTTACACATGTATATACACTGATGTAGTTCTATTACACAAATAAGATGAAGAGTGAAGGTGAAATAAGATGGTATTCTGATCGAGTACAAAACACTCAAAGCTGTAATGAATATATGATTAGCAAGGATCCATTTATAATCAAAATAGAGATCTGAATCTGCAAAGAATTTTTTTACTCATACAGTTCAATTCATTGTTACTTTATAACAATTGTAGCAGTGATCTCAAATCTCTTAACAAAGTAGACTTAACAATTTTTTCATAAATCCTCTCACAAGGTAGCATTTCTATGCTGAAGTGTTAAAGACCTCTAGCAAGGCCACTCCTCACAGGGTGATTTAAATCCTCTAACAGGGTCACACCCAACAGTGTGTTTTGTAACCTTTAACAAGGTTGGATCCTAACAGGGCTCACTTCAGAAGAGTGAAAAAAAGTAACTAGTTACATTGATGGTTTTTCCCATATTGGGTTTCCACGTTAAATCTTGGTGTCACCTATGTATATGCTATTTTTTTCATGCTTTATTTTTCTTCACTTAATAACTAAATTACAATTGCATTGGATATCATAAATATTGTTTTGACACTCAAGTTACAGAATAATATCTTAATTAACCGAGTAATAGTATTATATTGTTTAAGAAATCTAAGGGACCAAGGATTTTTTTGGAGTAACTGATTCACCCCTCCCCTCTTAGTTACTTATCTCATTTGGAACAATAGGTATCATAACTTTGAGTTCTTTCAGAGAAGGTTTCATGGCCTAAACTAAAGATCAGAGATGTCTTACAGAAGGGCGATCCCAAAGCTACACAAAGACAACTTCCTTGCATGGAAAGAGCTGATTAAGCTACATCTATCTACTATTAGAGATGCTGGTTTTCAATTTTATGACAGAAAATATGTGGAACCTACAACAACTATGACTGTGGAATAGATGATGGAATGAAATATTCATAACATAATGATGATTGATATAGCTTCTTCACTCAACTACTCAGAATTTGATGAAGTCAAGGACTACTCTACAAATCCATGATTGGAAAATTTCTATATGTTGTTCACACCAGACCTGATATTGCATTAGTAATTGGTATTTTTGTAATATTTTTAGCTAATTCTAGAGAAAATCACCTAATGGAAATCAAAAGAATTTTGAGATATCTAAAGGGTACTGGAGACTATGGTTTATGGTATAAGAAAGGTGGGAACTTTGATTTGAAGACATTCACTAATGTTGATTGGGATGGAAGTGTTGATGATAGGAAAAGTACCAATGGTGGAGCTTTCTTTCTTCGAAAGAGGTTAGTGTCTTGGACTAGCAAGAAATAGAATTGTATCTTTGTCTACAGCATAGGCAGAATATGTTGCTACCATAGTGAACTATTCAAATATCACATGGTTCAAGCATTTGTTGTCAGGAATGAAGGAAAAAGTAAAAGGACCAGTTATTATCTACTGTGACAACACCAGTACCATTAACATTTCAAAGAATCCTATGATGCACACCAAAACCAAGCATATAACAATAAAGTATCATTTCTTGAGGGAATTGGTACAGAATAAATAAGTAAGGTTGGAACATGTGAGTACTAAAGAACAAGTTGCTAATATTTTCACCAAACCTTTACCTAAGGATGCATTTTTGTATCTTAGAGGAAAGCTAGGGGTGCTTCCCCTAATTGAAGCTCACTAAAATACAGTTTAGTGATGCATCAACCTGAGCCACAGTGAAGATCTATCAATTGATGTAGGTACATCAGAGTCCATTGCAAATGAATTAGTACATTCAAGTACATTACAACTTCAAAGAGAAATAGTATTGACTATTGGTATTTAGTATTTGGGGAGATGGAGTCTTTGGTATTTGTTGTTAAAGAAGGAGAATTTGATATCATACAAAAGAAATTACTTAAGTGATGCAATGGAAGATGGAGTGATCCTAAACAAGGGTTCCCCAAATCCTCTTCACTGAAGGAATGAACAACAAAAGTGTCTTCTCTATGTCAATGTGCAAGAACACCTATCACAAGTGTTCAAATGAATGGTTTAAGGTTATCACAACCCAATCGAAATAAGGAAATCCCAATCACAAGGAAGACCTATCTCCAAGACAAATTATCACTAGTTGCTCCTCTTAGCACAATGACAACTTTGACACATTAACTATGTGCATATATAAAGAACTTCCAAATCACAAATTCAAATTTAGAGGCATTTTGTCAAACACTTCACAAATCTGTTCCACAGATCTATCCTGTACATTTGTACTCATACATTTTGAACCAAACTATATTATTCCAATCCCACCAGTAAGAATGTAGATAACCAGGTTTTATAAACAATATCCAATAATTAGGAATATCCAATGGTTAAATAAATAATTACGGTCTCTGTACTAAGTACCATTTCTGTTGTCCCAAAACAACCACCATTTTACCATTACCCATCTAGGGCATTGTATAAATTTCTGAAAAAAATCCCAAATAAATCCAAACCAAATCTAAATTAACCATAGGTTAATCTAGTTTCCAAATATATAAACCATTTAATTTTTCAATGGCTAAAACGTTCTATAGTACCAAATCAATGCCTGCTCTTTCATTGATAATATCTGAAAACCTAGTTTCACCAAAATGTTTATATCTTCCGCAAATCTTAATGAAAAAAAATCTAACAAAAAGGAAAATAAATTAAATTCACATATCTTTCCAAATAATCCAATTAGAGTATCTGGTTCGTCCATATGTGTTCATACCATTTGTTTCAACATGACTGTTATCAAGAAGTACCAAATCCGCAAACAACAACTTTCACCAAAATGACCATAACTTGTTTAAAAATTAATAAAAATGAACCAGACCAAAGACAAAAGGAAGATTATTCACTACACCATCAAATTACATCATATTTACATTGTTTACATGCTTTACATGGCCGTACAAGACCTGGAAACAAGAAGGAAACTGAAAATTCAATCAAAACAAGAACTTGAAAATGCTCCAAATTTGTTCAAAACATCAATCCTTCCTTCTATTCTGAATTGGTTTGACCATACATTGGTATTTAAATAATAATTGGTAGTTGTGACCTATCAACTACCTTTCATAATCAGTTTAGAACTTTGCTTTACAACTTTTATGCAACTTGTGCATTTTTGACATTTATGCAAATACCTATTAACCTAGGACTTCATTTGTCATTACACATTTATAAAAATTCATTGGGATGGCTCTAATG
>MU224038.1:2847587-2868956 GCA_018584345.1 Thuja plicata
AATACTGTGTAAACAGCAATCTTAAGAGGTAAAACCTGCCTGAGTATTTGTGGAGCTCAAAAATGAAGAAGGACCTTATCCAGTCCTTAGCAATTAGGATTTTCTTGTCTCTGAATCAGAATTAGAAAGTACAGGGTTCAAATAGACATTTCAAGCATTGTGGTTCATACAAGAAAAATCCCTAATAGGTACCACACTAATCAAAGCTCACAAAATCAATAAACTCCATGCATTCATGTATCAAAAGAAAGTCATTAACTTAGTTGCAGGTATTTTTGTAGTGACTCTGTAGGAAAAATTTGTACAAACTATAGTTTTGCATGGAAACTTAAATTAAATTTAGCAGTTTATTTTATAAAACTGTAAATGATTTCAGTGAAAACATGGATGAATCTCAAACGTTCAATGGGAAGAGACTATTGGTCGGTAGAGGGAAGCGTAAAATATTACAACACACTTTATCATCATGACAATGTTCACCATGGTCAGAATCTGATGGATTATCAATCTCTCACTTATGCCTACAAGAGCATTTCCAACTATAGTGTCTAACAAAAAATTTACTATTGCTTTCATGCATTGATGAAAAACAGTTAACTACTACAAGTACATTCATTAAGCTTACACAAGAAATTTAAAAAATGCTTATTTTATTGATCATTGATCGTACAAAAAAAGATATACATATAAAGGATCCCAAAAGGAACTGATCTAATAAGGCAACTGAGAAATCCTCTTTTTCCTTATTGGTGCTCTCAAATTTGGCAGAAATTTGGAGTGACCATGTTAATTTTTTCTATAAGGCAAAGTGATTACCCTGAAAAATTTGTGTGAGAAGGCTCAGTTAGAATGCTTGAAAAATATGCCCAGGTGATTTTCATCAGATATTTCTTTAGAAAAGGGTTCAGTACCTTTCATTTCACATAAGTAGTGGGTTCCAACTCCTAAATTCAAAATTTGACATGTTTAGGGAGTAGTCATTTTGAGGTGGTCACCTAAATCTGCATTCTTACTAAGTGTCATTTTGTTGTCTAGGGCCTTGTTTGCTTCTGAATATCTTGCACCCTTTTGAGTTTCATAAGTCACTGCTTTGGGAATGTGTTACATGCATATTAGAAATCTTATTTTTTTGATCTTAGGTCATTATCAATCCATTTGATAATTTTCCATATTCCCCAAAGTTGGTTACTCAAAACTGTTTACATCTTTGTTCTGCTCATAAATCTGATTTGCCCAATTTGACAGGTTATAACTTTTGACTAGTTGATTCAATTGAGAAAATTCCTTTTGTACTATGTTCCAGTGGTCACATACTTCATATTTTCCAGTTTCCAAATCATGATGAATCCATTTCAGCAATTTTCCAGTCTTATTCTGTTGGCACTTTGTTAAGTTTCCCAAAGTTGTTAAATACAGATTTCTGAATACCTTACTTTGAAGGCCTGCATCTTTGATCAAATGGATAGGTTTGACATCATGGTATATTCTCAGGTATTGTAAGCATGACAATGAACCAATATTTCCAGTTTGCAGATCCCTATGAAATCAGATGACAAGTTTTCTAGAACCATTCCATTGGTGAATAATTCTGATTTCCTGAGTTTTCAAGTACAGAATTGCTAAGTTGTCCACTTTGAGGGCTTGAAAATGTATACCCGGTTGAAAATTTTGGATAATTGAGTTGTCCCTTATATTGAAAACATAGGAGTATACTCACCTAAGGATTTACAGATTCTTGCCAATCCATTTATCCACTTTTCCAGAGCCTTTCCATTTCCAATTTATTAAAGTTTCACTAAAAATGCAGAATTCAGAATTAATGACATGCTATGTGATTTCCCTATTTGCACCCGGTTCGAGGTCAGACATAATTTAAATTTGATCTGCATTGTAGACCTAGGAGTGAGCTTATCTGAAGATTTCCAAACTTTGACCAATCCGGTTGATTGCTTCTCCATGCTAATTCCATATTTAGTTTCTACTTGTTCACTGTGTTAAAATTCAGAAAAGTGTTAAGGTACTAACATTTGCAAATTGGTATCAATTAAGCAATTTGTTTTCAGAACAAGGTAATTGCGGTTTTGCATTCTACATATGAAAGTGAATTTGTGTTCAGGGTTCCACATTGTGAGGGTTTTATTTGATCAGGCTATGAATTCAAATCTGAAAGAGTTTTTTGCAAATTGCCAATACTATACAGAATGCATTTTTTTGAATTATTGTTTTCAGAGGGTTATATTTTTTTGTTAGGTGGTTGTCTAAGGATATCAATTATGGATTTGATCTCCTTACATGTAAGTACATTACTTGGATCAGGAGTTGGGTCTCAAAGTGTGAGTAAACACTTTTGCAAAGGCTAGTCATATTGTGGTTTATTTTGATTTCCAATTTTGCACTGTGAGAGGTTTTGCAAGGAGTCAAATTTGTGGATTAGTATCTCAATGTCAGATGATCTCCATATCAAGTGAATAGGTTCTCTGAATTGTGGGTGTGCACCTTTCTAACCATGATGAATTTCAAAGCTCAAAGTATTGGCAAGGATTGAGGAAATGACAAAGGGTGTAAAGTCATTAGAATATAAATATCTTCTCACTATTTGAAAGGCTTTTGTTTTATGAGCTGTTTGTTCCTGGTAAAGATGTGAATCCTAGATATCGGGCTACATCACTTGATTGAGATTATAATTCACAAGTTGAAAATTTTTTCTTTTACCTTTATCCAAATTTACCGTGATAATGTAAATGAATATGAGTATTTGGAGAAGAGCATCAACAAACTGACATCTTTGTTTGGATCAAATACATGGCTTTTATGATTGTCCTTTGCAGATGTTGAGAAGGATTGAGCTACAATTAAAGTTTTTTGTTGTTGAAGATTTGCAAGCCAATGTCAAGTTATTTTCTCAGGAGCATGGCTTGCCTGGAATTGATGATCAAGTTGTGGCTTCCAAATTACTTAGTATATGGAATACTTTAGAGGGAAAAATATAAAAAACTCACCAATTAGTATGCAGATATCAATCAACAGAGAGTTGCAAAATAGTCAGAGGAAGTGAACATAAATAAAACCAAAGTGGGGCTGGTGAAAATATGATCTGCGCAATCTATTAGGCACCAAACAATAATTAAATGACATCAAGAAAACTGCAATATGGCTGAGCTTGCATAAGGTATGATTGGAAGTCAAAATACTGTGCAGCATATTGGCGAAGAGTGGTGCATGTTTCCAATGCATAAAAGTCAATATTGAAATGCCAAGAACCTGCGAAATGTTCCAAGAAAATTCAATGGACAAGGTACTTTGATTTGTTTGAAAGTCTGTGCTGATTTTAGGGAGTTTTCAAAAAAAAAAAATTGCAAATGGTTTAATCACATGCTGCATGGACTAAGAGGGAGGTCTACGCTGATTATGCTGACACAATTGGAAGGAAGCTAGTTGTATACATGTCTACTATTTTGTTTCTTGCGGAGGGGATGTTTTAATAAATTTTTAAACATTATGAAATGTAGGCTTCATTTCCAAGAGCCCGCGCCCATTTTGGGGGGAAAAGTGAAGTTTGTTTGAGTTTAAAACAACAAATTACATGAATTTGTGCGCAGTCCAGTATGAAAGGAGTGCCCATTTTATTATATAATTTTTTATCCAAGGCTAGAATCAGCGTTGGAAACCACAGGGAGTTACATTGCTTATGCAAGGAGAGCTTTGCACAAGTATTTGATAGGTGTGAGCCACTACCACAACCTTGCCCAGCATAGAACTAGTGCAAGAAACCATGGAGGCTCACACAGGAGCATGTAAAAGGGTTAAAAACTTGAAAACTTGCAAATTACTTTATCCCATATTGTGTGTGCGGGGGCAGCTTTTAATCTTTATATACAAAGGCGCTCTTATAGTGAAATAAGAAGAAGAGCCCAGAGGCTCTTGGTGGGCTCTATGGTGCTGGAGGTTGGAATACATGGTGAAAACCCTTATTTTGAGCCAAAATTCAAAAATCTTTAAAAACTTTCAAAACTGATTATCCCACATAAACCCTACTACAAAATTTTGAAATGTTTATAAGCATCACTACAAACATATGAATTTGAAGAAAGAGCTAGAGGCTCTCCATGCATGCACCCAGTCATCCGACGCCTTGATTTCCATGCCCAAAAATGAAGGAAAGTAAATTTTGATGAAAGTGACACGTGGCATCCAGTCGGGAGGTCGCTAGAAGATAACCGCCAAGGAGATAGCCACTGAGACTTGGCGACTGACCACTAGCGATTAGTCGTGAGGTCACAAGATGGAAGAGATAACCGCCACGACAAGGATATAACTGCCAGTCGTGAGGTCGCCGAATGCTGAGGATTTAATTTTTGTATGTTATTTAATTGTTTTATGTTAGTTAGTTATTAATAATAATATTATTATTTTTAAATAATGGATATTATTAACATATAGAGTTTTGTTAATATCAATTCATTTATTTATTTATTTTATATGTTTTAGTATGGGTGATTTATTTGGATTATGTATAAATAGTGTTAATATTGGAGTATTAATATTAACAATTAAATATACATTTGTATTATCTTGCATGTTGTAATTATATTATACTTTTAGTAATTATTTAAATAGGGTAATTTATACATGTGGGTTTATAAATTAATCTATAGGAGCTTTAATTACGTTCTTTTAGAGATTTAATTATAGTTGGTTAGTAATTTTACTAGATAGACGAATTTGCATAACGAGGTTATAAATTCATTTATTATTACGTTCTTTGTTTAGCTCTTTCTGAAGATGTAAGTATCACTCGATTGTGAAATTGTTTCTATTTGAGTATGTATTTTAGGCCATGATATATTTTAAAGTGTTATTGATATGAAAAGTATTTATCTTCTATTATGGGACTTTATTGTCTCAGATATCTCTTGGGACTAGTGGACCCTTAGGGTGTTTTGCCTGTGTTTGTTGGGATTTTATTTCCAGTTCCTTTTTGTATGATTGTTTTGGAGTTTGTATCTTCATGGTATCTTGTGAGTATTTTTTAGTGCATGTGTCTTATTATGTTATGTTGGTTCAATTGTCTTTTTGAACCTAGTGTTCTGAACTTAGGATGTGTGATCCTTGAGAATGACTCATATGGTTAGTAAGAACCAGTAGTTCCTATATTGGTAGGAACCAGTTTATGAGTTCATGAGATTACTTATGACCTTGAGCTTAGGGGATGGTTAGTTAGGTGCATCTTAGGAGAGTGGCTTACAATAGGATTCCGAGGCCCAAAGAGGCTAGTCCAGGGTGACCTATCGTAAGTTGATTAATAAGTGATAACTTAATAATAAAACTTGGGGATTACATTAAATACAAGATTAGTTAGCATGTTGAGCGTCCGAGGTCCAGAGTGACCAGACCAAGGTAAACTCAACTAGGTGATGCTTGAGGGTCCGAGGTCCATAGAGACCAGTCCCGGGTAACTCGAGTATATTACCATATGATGACACTCCCATAGCATGTAGCCTTAGTCTCCTCCATAGGTCCTGTGGTATCTTTTGTGGTTGTGTCTTTGACATTTGGTGTTTTGGATTTAGTTTATGGTTGTGATGGTGTTTTGGATATATTATGTATGTTTCTTTATCTTTGGATGATGTACCTTGTATGATCTTGGTTCTCTAGTTGTCTTGATCTTTTCATCTTTATTCTTTTTCTTTAGTCTTTCTCGTTGTGATCAGAAAGCTTGTAGGATCTTCCTATGTGTTTCCTTATGATGTCTTGTATACCTTTGATTGCCTTCATGTTGTATACTCGTGTGTGTGGGCATGTTATTATCTCCTCAGCACAGTGGGAGTGGACCTTTGGTTCCACGCAGTCGGGTGGATTCTTATTACCATTGAGATCTGACGGTTCTTCTTCTTGCTAGGATGATCCTTGTTGCAGTTATCTTCTGATTCTTTTGCAGACTTGTACAGTTTCATGAGATTTATATTTGTAACCATATGTGTTTGTTGGTTGACATCCATTGGAGGATGTATCATGTTGTATTCATCATGTTTATCTTAGGAGGTTTTGATCTTATCATATCAATTGTAATCTTGTAATAGCATTTCAGATGTGCTACCTGTATTAGTTGTTGTATCATACTTGTATTAGAGTGATTACTACATACCCTGCAACATGTGCAGAGGATGTGAGTTATGAGATGTATATTATTGGATTCATTTTATGTATCCTTTGTGTTAGTTCTTTATAGTTATTATTCCTAGATTATCTTTCTTAAGTGATTCTATGTCAAGGAAGCCTCGAGGATTGTTATCTGTGTATGATTTGTTCTTATGTGTATGTCATGTATCTCATTTCATTGCTTCTGCATTGTTATCATTATTGTTTGTAAACATTTTTAAAAAAAATATATCCTATTAACTCTGTGTCAAGTTAGGTTAGTTCTCTTGGGTTCCCTGGCGGGGCATTACACTAGAAGATAGCCGCCAAGGAGATAGCCACCAAGACTTGGCAACTAACCACTAGTGGTTAGTCGTGAGGTCACCAGATGGAAGAGATAACCGCCACTACAAGGATATAACCACTAGTTGTGAGGTCGTCGGATGCTGAGCATAAACCACTAGATGTTGTCGCATGGTCGCTGAATGTTAGCGGTTAAGTTAAAGGGTTTCAGAGACATGGAGACTGTGTAGTCATGTGGCTGCAAGAAGGTGGTAGTTATAGTGAAATAATTCAGAGACTATGAGACTGATGCTAGTCTCCATGTCTCCAAATCAGACCATGTTTAGATGAATTTCTCAAAGACTTGGAGACAAAGAAGAAAAAGTGACCCAAGGTTAAGGTGTAGTTAAAGACCAGTTATAAGAAGCTAACCAGCATATGCCACATGTCAATTTCTGGTGAATTCTAGGAAAAATGCAGAAGATTGAGAGTTTCAAAGACTTTGGAATGAGCACAGGATAAATTTTAAAGGAATTCTATAGTTTTTTATTGCAAAATTTAAAATGTTTACTCCCAGAGGTTTTTGAAGATAGTTGAAGTCATAGGGTTTTGCAAGAAAGATCAGATTTGAGGATATGAAATGAAGATTAGATTTGCACAGATGGGGTAAAAAGATAAATTTTTCAAGAAGGCAATCAGATTTTTGCAAAGATATTAGATTTTAATGACAGTTTCAAAGGAGGATAATATCATATTTAGATTTTGAAAAGGCAGTATGAAGACAAAGAAAGAATAGATAAAATATAAATATTTCAACTGCAGGTGATCAGATTTCATGGAAAATAACAAAGTTTGATGGAAGAGGCTAGAATAAGATGAATATGATCTATTTGACCGACATTTTTAAGATAATGGGAGATTTAAAGAATAAAATCTGATATTTTCAGATTACATTAAAGACAGAAATTGACAGAAACAATATTAAAATACAGATGAAAGTGTATAGGGGTTTTTTTCAATCTTCTCTCCCATTTGGATTGGCAACTTGTAGAGGTGATTGTAGAAGTTTCCTGATTGTTTGAATGCAGTGGAATTTTCATAGAGGATGAATTTATTGCATTTAAGGATAAGGATGACTGAATAGTTGTTTTTAATAAACAAAAAGATAAGATACAGTGATTTTTGACAGTTTATGGTGAGATGATTGGACAGATTTGTTTCAATGTTAGTGAAGGAGAATAATGATAATCACAAGGAAAAAGTGCAAACTTAGATTTCATTTTCCATCTTTGTCCATCCACCGATTGAAGGTTTTTCTTTCTTGTTTTTTCTATGATTAGGGTTAGGTCAAGACATCTATAGCTTGTTGCATCCTTATGGATTCTAGGATGTCTTGAGCCTATAAAGAGATCAATTTGATGGTTGGAAAAGGTTCCTCTCCTTTGCTCTATTTTGGGGTTTTCCCTGCAGAAGTTCAGAATAGTTCCCATTGATGTTGAATAGATTACTGTGATGTAAATTCCTCTTCTAGTCTCAATCTTTTAAGCTTTTTGTCTGGATATGTTATGACAGCATTTGTTAATGAAATACAGTGTATTTTCTCCTCTTTCATATTTTCTTGTCTCTTTATACTCTATTTGTGCTCTAGTATGGTTTGTTTGTAAGGAATTCAAAACATACCTGCTATAAGATAGTGTGTCTAATTGCCTATGAGTTCCTTTCAAGGAGAGGACTAAGTTTCATAAGCAATTTTAGAGAGAAAAGCATTTTGTAAGGATTTGATGCAGTGGTATGAATATGAGAGGATAGTTTGTCAGGCATTCTATCTCAACTCCATGTAGTTTGTAAGGCACTCTACAATATCTTCATTAGTTTATCTCTATTGTTTCATGTTTTCATTGACTCTTTGCCCAAGGATAGGCACTGGTTATGGTTTATTATTCAGTTTTTATTCAATCATCAAGCATAAAACAAATATTCAAGTATATCTCTGTTACTAAGTGCATACCTATTGAAAAGGATTGTGTTAAAGTGATACAGTTCATATTGCTGATTCCTTAGAGAGTGAATCAAAAGGTTAACCTTCCTTGAGTTTGAACTTAGAAAAAGAAGAAGGATAAACATCCTTATGCCACTGTTATTTGTTATTACAGTCATAGTATTCCCTGTCAAGCTCTATTTCAGATTGTTTCCAGTCATTTGAAGAGTGGTATCTTATTCATATAATCAGAAATATAATAACATAGCAGTGAAGACCCAATCCACCATTTGAAGTTTACTTGAAACACAATGAACTATCTAGGCAATACTTGCCTGAGTCTATGGAGCTCAAAAATGAAGGAGGTGATAATAGGTATCCCCAGTGTTATCAAATACCTCAGCAATTAGCCTTTCTCTTGTCAAAAGGGAGTTTGCATTCAAGTATAATTAGTATACTGTCATTTTGAGGTTGTGGTGCAAGAAAAAGAGCTAAAAAATTGGTGACTCTACTGGGGAAAAGAAAATGTATTCCTCAAATTTTTGAAAAGTGAGTCAAGCCTATGTGTCTGTCATTGCAAAGTATCTAAAAATCCAAAGCTATTGAAGAAATATTTACACAATCTCACTACTGGTGAGTGGCGACTCTGAGCTTTGATTTGCACCAGTGTGCACGTTAAAGAAAGATTACAAAAAAGGTGAACTTGCAGTGACAGTGACAGCAGATATTTTACATGTTTTGAAGCTGATTTGAAGGAGTTCTCAAAGCACATAGTTTGCAGAAACTTCTTCATACTCTAGGTATTTTTATTTTCATTGGATAAGTCTTTTGTTCCATGAAAATCCGTTATACATAAGTTTTCCCTATTAAGTGGTCAGCACTAAGTTAAGAGGGAAAAATAGACAATTTGTAATCTTTTTGACTGCTAAGATGTCACAATCTAGTGATTGGAGGGGTAGTAATTTGTATGGGGCAATTAGTTTTGAGGGTATCCCTGGATATCCAAATCATATTCCATCAAAGTTTAGGGAGTATTTGCCAAAGTTTACTGGTTTTGGTGAGCAATCAGCTGAAGATCATTTAGAAAAATTTGCAGATTTGATTGATGATCATGACATAACACATGAGGATGTACTAATGAATCTATTTGCAATATCTCTAGTTGATAATGCTAGGGATAGGTTTAAGCAATTACCTCATAATTCAATAGGGTCTATGACTGAAATGGAAGAGTGTTTTGTTGAACAATATGGTAACATAGAGGACAATAGTGTTTCTTATGCTATATCCAATGTTGAGGAATGTATGTCACATTCAAATGATGATAAAGAGGACCTTGAGGAAGAACTTATCAAAAAACAATTGGCCATCCGAAAGCAAAGGAAGAAAGAAAAGGCCAATAGGCAAGCTCAAATCAGAATTAACTAATTAAAATTGGAAATACTGAACCAAATAATAATAAATGATGATGAATCTATTGATATTGAATCTAAAAATTCTAAACAAGCTGAATATGAATCTAGTCATACTGATGAGACTGAGTTTGGTGATATTGAATCAAGCTATTATGAAGGTGATGCTGAGTTTACTTTGGCTGAAAATGATGATTATGATGCTGACAGTGAAGTTTATGAGCAACAAGATGATGAAGAGGTAAGTTGTTGTGATAACTCTTATGATGACAGTGACATAAATCCTGATATTTCAAACCGAGTCTTTGATGTTGAAGATCCTATATTTATGATTTCACATGAGGTTGCATTTAGTGGTCCTCATATTGAGAATGATGAACATAAAATTATTATACCTATTTCTAAAATGGATGTTATAATTTATAATCATGAAAGTAATAATCATTCTCAATGTGAAAAAGAAAATGTGTATAATCAGCAAGATGGTACTGATCTGATAAATGAAGTTGTTGATTATGATTGTGTACCAGAGGAGGATGTAAATGATGATAGTGATTCACTTCATAGTGAAGAAATTTCATACTTATTGTCTTATGATTATCTCAGATATTTAGGGCAGCACAGTTTTGAATTATTACACCCTAGACATATTGATTTTGACAAGGAATATATATCAGATGCTCAGAGCTATGATACTAATATTTCTGATTTTCCTTGCACCTCTTTTCCACAAGATTACAACAGGATTCAATTTGATTCTTCAGATAATGAAAATATCAGTGTGTATTCAAATTTAAAAGATGAAGAGGTTTCAGGTATGATATTGAGTACTAAATGGGATAGTGGTGTTGATTATGAATCTTTCTCTAATTCTAAATCTTCCATAAAATAATTTTATGATGAACTCTTAGTCACTCAACATATGAATTTGCCAAATGTGTTTCTTGATGTTCTCCACCCCACCCACCAGAAAGTTAGTGAATTGTGTGAGGATAGCAATTTACATGAGAGCTCTTTAGGGATTTCTAATTTAGATATGCAAACCACTAACAAGTTGCAGGATCACTTTTCTTCTTAAGAGAAGATTATGGATTATGACATGAAATTGTCATGTTATGATAAGGACAAAGCTGAAACTTGTTCTTTCTCTCTCACAAAGGTTCAAAATAATATGCATCAGGTCCCTGTTGTTCATAATAATCTAGATTTTGGTGTTTCTCAGATTGTTTCTCTGAATCCATTATAGAAAGGGTTGAATCATGTTTTAAGTTTCAGTCTTCTTTCTCCTTTGATCTACAAGTTATTAATGGGAATGAACCTAATGATGTTTGCCCAAGTAGTATGACAGAGGTTGAGTATCCCTCCTTTCAGTTCAACGGTGATTTTTTCAGTTGTGGTTTACAAATGAAAGATGATAAATGTCATAGATATCAAAGTATGTTCTTATCTAACGAATGTGACATGTATATGCCACACATTTTTTATGATGACAATCTGCCTAATGTTTATAGAGGCTCATATGAAGAATATGTAGATTTTTTTTCATGTGATGAGTTGATACAGGATGACAGTGGATTGGACCAGACAGATAAGAATGGTACTATTATCATATTCTGGAAACATGGGGCAGAGAGCTTTGTGTTTGATAGAGGTAAGATTTGATCTCAGTTTTGGGGTTTCGAGCCTCTTGTAGATAGTGGAAATATTGTACAGTTGCTTTCCCTTTCAATTGTGTGTTTACTTTTAGTAATATTTTTCCCCATTTTTTGAAAAGTTTTGAGAGGTGAAAGTTGAAAAGAGGAAAGTGAAAAGAGATAAAATCTGATTTGAAGTTTTGGGGTGGTCTACTACTCCAAAGATCTGCGGTTCTTGGTATAAACTTAAATTTAACCATCCTTAGTCACAGCCACTATTGGTGCTCTCAAATTTGGCACAAATTTTGAGTGACCATGTTAATTTTTTCTATAAGGCAAAGTGATTACCCTGAAAAATTTGTGTGAGAAGGCTCAGTTAGAATGCTTGAAAAAGATGCCCTGGTGATTTTCATCAGATATTACTTGAGAAGATGGTTTAGTACCTTTCATTTCACATATGCAGTGGGTTCCAACTCCTAAATTCCAAATTTGACATGTTTAGGGAGTAGTCATTTTGAGGTGGTCACCTAAATCTCCATTCTTGCTCAGTGTCATTTTGTTGTCCAGGGCCTTGTTTGCTTCTGAATATCTTGCACCCTATTGAGTTTCATAAGTCACTGCTTTGGGAATGTGTTACATGCATATTAGAAAGCTTTTTTTTTTATCTCAGGTAATTATCAATCCATTTGATAAGTTTCCATATTCCCCAAGGTTGGTTACTCAGAATTGTTTACATCTTTGTTCTGCTCAGAAATCTGATTTGCCCAGTTTGACAGGTTATAACTTTTGACTAGTTGATTCAATTGAGAAAATTCATTTTTTACTATGTTCGAGTGGTCATATAATTCATATTTTCTAGTTTCTAGATCATGATGAATCCATTTGAGCAATTTTCCAGTCTGATTCTGTTGGCACTTTGTTAAGTTTCCCAAAGTTGTTAAATATAGATTTCTGAATACCTTACTTTGAAGGCCTGCATCTTTGATCAAATGGATAGGTTTGACATCATGGTGTATTCTCAGGTATTGTAAGCATGAAAATGAACCAATATTTCTATTTTTTATATCCCTATGAAATCAGATGACAAGTTTTCTAGAACCATTCCATTGGTGAATAATTATGATTTCCTGAGTTTTCAAGTACAGAATTGCTAAGTTGTCCACTTTGAGGGCTTGAAAATGTATACATAGTTGAAAATTTTGAATAATTCAATTGTTCCTCATATTGAAAACATAGGAGTATACTCACTTGAGGATTTATAGATTCTTGCCAATCCATTTATCCACTTTTCCAGAGCCTTTCCATTTCCAATTTATTAAAGTTTAATTGAAAATGTAGAATTCAGAATTAAATGACATACTTTTTGGTTTCCCTATTTCCACCCGGTTCGAGGTCAGACATAATTGAAAGTTGATCTATATTGTAGACCTAGGAGTGAACTCATCTAAATATTCCCAAACTTTGACCAATCTGGTTGATTCATTCTCCATGCTAATTCCAAATTCAGTTTCTACTTTTTCACTGTGTTAAAATTTAGAAAAGTGTTAAGGTGCTAACATTTGCAAATTGGTATCAGTTAAGAAATTTGTTTTCAGAACAAGGTAACTGAGGTTTTTCATTCTACATATGAAAGTGAATTTTTGTTTAGGGTTCCATATTGTGAGGGTTTCATTTTATCATGCTATGAATTCAAATCTGAAAGAGTTTTTTACAGATTTCCAATACTGCACAGCTAGTGATTATAGAGGATTCTATGGGGAATATTGAGGTGTCTGATAAGGGATTGGTTGTATGTAGGTTGTGAAGGAGGAAACTATTGTTGGGTGAGTTATTGCTGGGAAATTGAAGGTAAAGTTTGGTGTGGCTATGATGGTTGTTGATAGAAGGGGTATGTTTGTTGTGGTATCATATAGGTTGGGTGAGCCTGGGTCATACCCCCATAAGATGGTTGTATGGTAGCACTATTGTGTATGGGATGTATGAGTTTTGGGTGAATGCCCCTAGTAGAAGGAGTGAGGTAGTTGATACAAGAGGGGATGATTGGTTGTTGAGGAGGTGGGATGGTTTGTGATGCTTCTCATGGAGGAATAACCAAATAATTGATGTAGGTATTTTTTTTTGTTGAATGGGTTCCACAGCAGGTTGCGCAATGATGAAGAGGTTAACGAATGGTTGTTGCGCTTGGGAAGTGGCAGGGTTTTTGATATTTGAATGTGTTGGTATCCCAAGTGGTTGCAAGGAAGCCTTAGAATAGCTCCAAGTGGATGATGGGGTGACTTGTATTGCTTGGCCAACTTGGAAAGCTTGCTACAAAAGTGCTGGATTGGGAAATGAATGTGCAAGAGGTATTGGGACACTTTGCGAGGGTATAGTAGGTTGAACAAGAAACGTGGGCCCTTTTGGAAATAGGGTTGATTAAAGGCCCCTATGGGTGGCATGCCCGTAGTGAATTGTGGTTGTTTCTAGTGTGATATAGGTATGATGAGTGGAAGGGATATTGGTATTGAGGTGTTTTCAGTTTGCATTACTTGTGGTTACGAGATGATTAGCTGGGTGTTTATGGGTTGAGAAATGGTTGATTGTGTAGTGATGGGTTGAGAACTAGTCATAGGTTGTGAAACTTGGGAAGAAATGGGTTGGATAGTTTGTGAAGGTTGGCTAGGTTGTGGTTGTGATGGTTGGATTGGTTGTTGTTGTGATGATGGGATAGATTGTGAATGTTGGATGGGTTGTGATGGTGGAGGTGGGAAAAGACTAGAGGTTGATGGCCCCATGATGGAGAAGGGCATTTGTCATACCATGGTTTGCACTATGGGTTGAGTGGTTATGGGCTGGAGAAAATGAGGTATGAGAGATGTAACTTGGGATGTCCTTTGAAGAGGGTCAACAATTTCTTCTACCACAGGATGGAAATATTCACCAGGAATGGTTATGGGTTGTGTGATTCTTGCTGGTAGAAGTCCATGTGGTACTTGGATTCCTTCGCATTAAAATTTGGCCAGGATAGTGTGGTTTTTGTGTCCTATAATGGCGCTAAACATGTGTGCATGTCCAAAATGAATCATGAATGCTTCTATGGAAATTATGGTGGAAGTCTCATCTAGGTCATCCCATACATTTTTTCTTGGTACTTGGTTATGAGTATCAAAAGTCATCATGGTGTTGTTAGGGTCCACTATCAGATTGGATGAGCTAGCGCTAAGATTGGTGTCCATGTCTTTCCTCTTCTTGGATCTAGTTTCAGGTGGAATGAAATGGATGTCCTAAAGAGATGCAAGATGCTAAGAGAAGTGCAAGATTCCTAGGTGAATAAGGATGATGATGTATGACTTTGATATTTTGATGCTTTTGGATGATGATGCTAGTATGATGGGGGTACCCTAAGGACGTAAGGATGACTTAGTGTAACAAAATTATTATGAGTTTCTTTCCCTACTGCAAGCTTAAATGGATGTAATTGTGTCAACCTAAGATAGACTTATGGTCTTCGAAGGATAGGATTCTTTGTCAATGTAAACCAACATTTTGATCAAGGTGATGAGGCCACAAAGACAAGATGGGCTACCTTAAATAATTCTTAGTCAAGGGATCCTAATGATGGTTGTTTTGATAAGATATGGGTACTATGAAACTCAAAAAAATATATAACACCGAGTGAGGGCTGTGTTTCAGATTTTGATTTCTTTTTGGATGATGTTATGATAAGTTTTGGATTAATGCTAGGATGGTGCTTGGATTAATTAGATTTTTCTAGATTGATTGGGTGATGCATTTCTAAGGATGGAGACTAAAATGATTGTCCTAAGATGCAAGATAAATGGAATAAGAAGAGGAGTGGACAAGGATATTGTAATGTTCCAGCTAGTTGTATTTCTCAAAGTTGACAAAGGAACGGTTCAAATGGTACCTGGTCATGAAACTTACAAGCTTGTTATTGTATATTACTTTTTCGTATTCCTCATGGGAGTGCATCTCTTGCTTGATAGAATCAAAAATGTGTTGGTACTTCTTGGTTTCATGAGTGGTGGTATTTTTTTCCCTGTATACCAAAGATAATTGAGTCTTGACTTTCTTGTGCTTTTCAAAATCTAACATGTCCCAAGAACAAATATTTGTATGGTTGCACGTGTGCATTTGAAATTCTGCAATATTTATCCTTTGAAAAAAAAATTGAGAAATGTTTGTTTTTTGATGAGGATGTGATTGTATGTGTTCAATGAAAAGAACAAGTTTCAATCATACATCAAAGGCATTAAATATGTTAAGTATACCTTGATTCAAATGTGAACATTCATGTGTCTTAAAACAATCCAACAAGGGACAAAGCAACCTTGAGGGATACAAGAAAGTGCGACAAGTATGACGCATATGAAATTTGTGTATGTTTCAAGTCACCAAAGTTTTGAAAATAATCAATAACATGCCTACCTAAGGAATTTGTCTTAGCTTGAAAATGCTTTCCTCCAAACATAGGCACACACACAAGAGCTAATCAGAATACAGCCATAAACAACCATGCAATGGCTCGAGTCATTATGTCATATTATCTGACTCCAAATGCTCCAGGTGGCACAAATATGTGAGTGATCTTGAGGAGGTATCTATCCTCCTTGCACAAACATTACCAAAATTTTGGAGGTGAATAAGGCAAGCTTCTACTTTAACAGTTCTTAGAATGGATCTATGTTTGGTTATGTCCTTTACGTCTGTGCAAGTGTGATTGAGGCATATTTCCCTACAAAGAACCTTGGCACAAGCAGTCATGTGAACGTGATTGAGACCTCATGGACCTAATTTTTTTTAGGCATGATCTGAATATAATCTCAAATGATATCACTCCCAAGGCTTTGGCCCCAAAAAGTAAATTTCATTAACATGAGTTGGAGTGGTCTGGCTTACACCTCGTTCTCACGTGGGTCATTCCCAATAGATTTTTCCCTCAACCAGCAGGCCCAACTAAAGGATTAAATGAAGAGCATGGATTGGAAATGAGAGGGGTCTAGATTTTTTATTTTCTTACACGGAGAAAAGAGAATACTCTCCTACCAAATGTCATTTTCTCCCAAATACTTAAAACATGCTATTAATTTTTCCAAAAGATTACTTGTCCAAAGAAAATCAAATATGTCTAGGGTTTTGATCTTCCCAAAAGTGAAAAAAGCATAATCCCCTAATAATTGCTTTGTCTCACACAAGAAACCTCCTAATTAAGCTAAGTTCCTAGAAAAAATTAATCAAAATGATCATTTGGTTGATTTGATTGAGGCAACCTGCAATATATTGTGAGTAGTTTTGATCAATTTTCTTTAGCAGGCGGGCTGCAAAATGATTGATTAGTAGTTTCTTATGTTTTTGGTCTTTGAAATGCATCCCTAATCAAGAAATATCACTCAAAAACATCAATAGTACCCACAAAATTATTATTTATAGGTGCAGATGTTGATTGCAGGCAAAGATGTTGATTATATAAACTATGCTAAAAATGACAGAGTCTGAGAAAACATAGAAACCTTAGAAAATAGGCAAATGTTTATACCGTGTGGAGATGCCAATTCATAGAGTGGAGACACTGAATGGTGATTATGTTGAATCAGGGAATGTGTAGACACTGAATCCTGAACCGATGTTTGTGTAGACGCTATTGTACTTGAAGATCCAAAAAATTGCAAAAAGTGAGCAAATAACTTGTCTTTTTTACCCAAATCTGCTAATGGACCTATTTTATGATTGCCAAAACTCTTAAAAATGAGGAAAAGTAGTGTTTACAGCCCTTATAGTGAATTTATAAAAAAATTTGCATTCCAACCCTTACAAAATCAGTTTCTGACAAAAAATAGAATGTTAAATTGCTTAAAAACAAAAGAAAACAATAAAAAAACCCTGCACGATAACTAGTTAGATGAAAGGTTTTGGAAATGGAGTTATTTTAGAGGATACACTAATTCACAATCAGAGACATTGGTTTAGCATAGACGGCTAATAGTGGTTCAGACAGAACTGGCATTTGCGTAGACGCCTCTGCGTGAAAAAGTGCAGATGTCAATCCATGAGTTTGATGAGATTTTGGAAGAAAAAGAAGGATTTTAAGAATTGTTTAGGGACATAGGTCCCACCGTGCATGCTAGAAAGTGTATGAGGAAATATTCAATCTATTGGGAGAAATCTTAAACATGCAAACATTAGTGGGTTAGCACATGAAAAGATTCAAAAACATAAATAAGAAAGCAATCAACTAAGAAAACCAAATAACATCAGATTGAGCTTAAACAAGTGTCGCACTATATTACTTGTTTGGATTTTCACTAAGAATGAATGTGGGTGTTCTCTCTCAAACACACAATGGATCAAAACCCCAATGCAATGCAACTATGAATGCAAGATTGGGCAAGAAGAGAGATTCAAGAGTTGGTATGAAGAACTAGTCTCAAATTCTTCTCAAGATGATAGCTAAGACTAAAGATGAAATGAAATACAAGATTGAAACTATGATTCATTTACCAAACTTATCCTAGCATATATTTCTAAGTGATTTAAGCATAAAAACATGAAACTAGCATTGAAAATCTAAATCAATTCTAGCATAATAAAATGCACAAATGAGAGATGAAATGTGAGAGGAGAAGGCCTCTATTTACATATTTTGGGACGGAGGGAAGAGGCTTGGATGAGGTGGAACCTATGTGGAATCCACATAAGAGCCACATAAGATACACATAAGCTTAGAGGAGAGGTCAATTTGAGCATTAAATTCTTTGTGAGGCTCAAGATTTCTCACACATGTGTGAGCAACCTTGGAGAAAGGAGTGGGGGACAAGGTTGTAAGAGCCATTAAGAGAGTTGGGTAGCTCTCTTGGGAGGAATTTCCCACACATGTGTGATCTTTCTATTAGGGCTAACACCTTAAGTATGATTAGTGTGTGCTTAAGTGGGGGATTAGGTTTATTAAGAGGACTAAGTAGGGTAGGGTAGGGTAGGGTAGGGTATGAGTAGAGAAGGCTTAGGGTAAGCTTCTAGATTGGATTAATAGGTCTTTAGGCTAGGCTTAGATTAATTGTTCAAATTAGATTTGAATTAATCTTTGTTGAAAGGAATTAGAAATATGATAAATTTTAATAAATATAAATTTATTAAAAGGGAAATTGTGAGGAAATGTATTTAAATAAAATACATTAGGATAGTATTTAGATTGTTTGTAAATACTAATGATGAAATTATTTAATTGATTAAATTAAATAGTTAGATGAATATAAGGTAATTAACATTTTTGGATGTCTACAAGAATAAACCCCATTTATATTTTGAACAGATTTCTAGAAATGTAAACATTGTAGAGAAATTCGCTGATTTGAACCCAAATTATTTTTTATGAATACTCATAAAATAATTATAAATCACAGAAAAGTGATTAGAAAAATATGAATTTTCTACTGTAAGCTCTTGACATCAATCCTAACCTACAATAAAATTCTCATAGAAAAATTCTAAGTCATTTAGAAGATATGATCAAAGCTTTGAAAGCCTTGCACACAGAAATATCTATTTGTTTCAACCATTAATGTTCGTCCAAATTAAAATAACAGAGAATAGACCCCCTCAAAAATTTTAAGACCTTTCCATAATTATAATATTTCTGGAAAAATTATTTGATTTATGTCCAAAATTAATTTTGCATGAAAAATCATTAAAAAAAAAATTATAAATCACAGAGAAGTGATCAGAAAAAACTAAATTGATTATTGTAGGCTTCTGATATCAATCCCAACTTGCAATTCAAATTTTACAGAAAAATTATAGGTCATTTAAGATATATGACAAAATCTTTGAAAACCTGCATGCAAAAACCAAATCCGCAAAGAAAACTCAGTGATCCAAAAATTGAGAATTTGAGGCCCAAAATCGATGTCCAGTCCCATGATGGGTGCAAAAAATGTATGTGTGAAATTTGCATACATGTTTGTCACAAACACTCAATAGATCATTACATGCATGGTTAGATAAATAAAATCAGACAATGACATATAAACCATACTAAATCTATCTATTGCCTCCTAAATAATGTGACTATGCTTGCTCTCAAATTTTTCAACCATTACCAGTGACTTGACTACACCAAGACGAAGGATTAACCATGAATGCATGATTAATCTATATTTTTGGATTTTTTTTAATGCAAATATGATGAAAAATAATCCAAATTGATAAAAAACAATAAGCAAATTAAGCTAGATTAAATCCATGATTCAATGCTAAAATCTAATATGCAAGATAAGTCAAGAACAAACTAGCATGAGAATAATACTATTCAATTTCTATAGTATCCTAGATGATCACATATTGTGTTTCTCTCTAATTGTATATTATTTGAGAGATGAGAGCCTAATTTTATTGAAAATTTAGATAAAATTGACAATCGAGATTGCCTGATAAGGAGTGGTCAAGATTCTCCAAGAATTAGCATTATCCATGTGAGTTTGAGTTGATTGGCTACTTTATTGAGTGATTTATTGAGATAATATTTATTGAGTGTTTTTCTAATTGATTTATTCATCTTTCCTTTTCTTTTACTCCAGATTTGATTTTTGATTGATTTATCTTTCTCTTTTCTCAAAATTTTAATTATTTTTCTCAAATTAATCCAAGAGTAAATCACCCATTATTCTTTCATTTAGAGTTATCATACTAGTATGAGTTTAGAGCTTCTTGCATTCATTTAGATTTTTTGTACTAACTTAGTGTGGTAGATATTTGCATTAAATCATGGTAGTTTTAGTTCATTCATAGCTTACAATCTTGCATTCAATACTAGATTCTTAGCATTTAGTTTCTCATCTACTATCATTGAATGCTTGAGGCTAGTTCTCCATAACTAGTTCTTGAGTTATTCAACATCATTGCATATAGCTTGCACTTAGTTTTCATCACATAATTTGAATCTTTAGTGGGATCAATACATTGTATTGGGAGAGCACACCCACAACCCTCTCTAAGAGAAAATCAACAAGGATTGGGTGCCCTTGTTTAGCTCATCAAAGGTTACGGTGGAAGCCTTATTTTGAAGTATGTTTTAGATATATTAATGTAGTTATTTGATGTATATCTCTCAAGTTTGCATGTCTGAGAATTCTCCCAACAGGTAGGTTTTTAGCATGAACATTTTGGTACGCCCGATGGGACCCATGTGCTTAAAACTAAATTTTTTTGTCCCAACTTTCTACATAATTTTGGAAATTGTTAAGTAGATTTATCTCCACCCTGGAAATGTTGTCTATGATGAAAAGGTCATATGCACAAATTTTCATCTATGCAGATCATTGTCTCCATCAGGAGACTATTTTCTCCACCTGGGATAACTGACTTTTGAGTTTAAGAACTATTTTAAAGTGATTTTTGGCATATTTTAGTTTTTTAACTCTCGGGTTTCCGACAGGACATCACTTTTACAGAGTTAAATAGTGCTGCAATTTTTCAAAAATGTTATTATTTAACACAAGTTAAGTTAACCCTTCTTTTCTATTAGGTCATTTGTGTAGGTTGACCATCATCTCCATAGATTTTTGTCTACACTGAAGTTCTGTTGTCTGTGCTTCTCGAAAACCACACTGTCAGGTATATATTTTCATCTTTTTGCATAAATTGTCATTTGTGCATAGCCTTTAATAGTCATCTGTGATTACATACTGTACGCCTCTCTCTCCGGTCTCCCACAGCTTTCCAAGGGCTGGGGTTAGTAGCCAAGGTTCACAAGTGCATGCAAATCTATTAAGCAATAACTACTAAATGAAATGATCGAAACGCGAGCAATAAAATGTACAAACAACGAAAAGGAAGACAAATGAATGCAAACCCTTCGAAGCTTGAAGCTTCTATTGTTTCTCTCTACTCCTTCAATAACGCTGTTCTTGATGCTCAGTATTGGCTGGGCAGC
>MU224038.1:2869056-2881714 GCA_018584345.1 Thuja plicata
TGAGAAAGATGAATTTAGAAGAAAATAGATGATTAATTAATGATTAAAAAACCATTAATTAATAGATGAAAATTAGGGTTTTAATGTAAAGTTGCAAGCCTGTCCATTTTAGGGTGTCTACACATACTATTTTCTACGCTTACAGACTATCATCTCAACAAATTGGCATCTATGCATATCCTTAAACTATCGACTACGCTCTATATCTGTTGTTTTTCACTTTTCAGCAGGTTTTTGGGTTACTAATATCACATGAGTTTTGCAGAACCTCGATTTTGAAGACTAATTTTGTGAAACTACTAATATTTTATGTTGTGGGACACTAAAAAGAAGACAAATGCAAAAGCTACTCAAATATTTTTTGTGCGGGTTGCCTAGGAGATACAAACAAACATTGTGTTTTCTTTAATATATTTTTTAGGCATTTTAAATAGGGTTCACTTTTAGTGTCTTGTTAAGTGATAGGGGAGTATGCTCCTGTCTTTTATTAGACAATTAGAAACCTAGACTCATTTGTCATTTCACTTAGAAAGTAACCTTGGGAAAGAACAACTTGTTTGGTGTGTCTGTGATAAAATGACATTGGGTAGCAGAGTATGTTCTTTTCCCATATGGGAAAATAAAAAATCTAGACCAATCTTGTTGCCAATCCATGCTCTTCATTTGATCCTTTAGTTGTGCCTACCAGTTGAGGGAAAATCTCCTGGGAACGACCCATGTAAGAACAAGGTGTAAGCCTACCACTCCAACTCACGTTAAAAAAATTAATTCTTGGGGTTAAATCCTCGAAAATTAGATAGTGTTTGTGCTTATACTCATCTCACACCTAGCACCAAGTAGGGCCGCGAGGTCTCAATCATGTTTACATTACTATTGTTACCAATTTAGTTTGCATACTAAATTGCTAAGTTGTTGCTACTTCTACATTGAATTATGGATTGAATAATTGTTGTTATGAATTACAAAATTCATTAAATGTAGAAGTAGAGTACAAAATGCAGAAAAAATTGATTAAATTATTCACTTTTATTCAAATCTGAAATATAAGTACAAAGACAATGCATTTTCATGACATATTATTCAAATGCTATTTTACAAAGGTACAATGATGATGTTCAGATTTCAATCATACAAAATACGTATAATGCATTCAGATCCACACAAGTCATGGCAACTATTAACACTACATATGAATAAACACATTGAAAATATAAAGAAGTAAAGGGATAGGGGGAAAGCCTCCATTGCCTATACAAGGAAGCAATTGTTGGCTTTGTGTTGAAAATTTGGGTTGCATCTCCAGCATTGGAAAACCTACAAGATAGAATTGAAAAGGAGTTATTTCTGAAGAACTAAGCAATGGAGACATTCCTAATACCTTTGTACTACTTTAGAAATAGAAATATGCTTATGCAGATAAAGCATTAAAAGATACAAAGGAGAAGGAAGAAAACAAAGAGAAAATCATTTGTTATACTAATGTTGTTTGCTTCATGTACAGATTAAGGTATGAAGACCAAGTAGGTTGTTGAAGGGACACACGTACATTACAGGTGTGAAAACATCCAACTGAAGTCATGTAGGGGTGAAGACCAATTAAGAAGGTTGTAGAGGGGGCATACATACATTATAAGTATGGGACCTTTTAAATAAATTAATGTTGCTACAGAAGATGAGTTGTCGAAGTGACATGACATTCTGTCATGAAACCATTTAGCCTCTAAATTAATCATTCAGTTCTATAGGAGGATTTTCAAAAGGTTTTTAGAGTTGCTACAAAATATTATATTGCTCCAACAATTCTACAGGAGGTATTTATCTTATTCTTCTATAGGAAGTTATCTTACGAAGTATTCATTGTCATAGAAATTAGTTTTATATTCAAAGAGGTATATTCATGTCATGATGGAGCATAATTTTTAGTTTTTATGAAGTAATCAGAAAGCATGTGAATTCATTTACCAAGGCAAGGTGTGTGTCAGATTTGTATTTTACTCAATCATTTTCATAGTATCAAGTCAGAAATTCAGTGGGAAAAATAGTGTTATGAGGATGACAAAAACATCATAGTTTTCTGTAAGCAAGTGTTGTCATAAAAGTGTTTAAGAATTAGAAAGTACAATACTAAAGAGATTCATGTTCAAAAAGGAAGGCCCAAATGATGAGAATAAGAAATGTTTATTCAAGTTATTCCTTAATGCTTAAATCACTGTCATAATGAAATGCATAGTGTAACAAAAAAAAAGTAAATAGAAAGGGTGATTAAAATAGTTCTGAAGAATTATAGTCACATTAGTCGTCATCAATACAATAATTTATTATGTGGGAAGAATGGAAGAGAAGCAGCATGGAATGAGGCATCATTCTAAAAGAAAACAAGGATATTCAGTATCTCAATTTTCAGTTCTATTAAAAATGAGTCAAGTAAAAAAAAATCACTCTTATGATTAAAAGGCAGCATTCATTCTAATATTGAAGACAAAAATATATTTATATAATAATAATAATAAAGCTCATGGGTCAAAACATATAGCATAAATATATGTAATGGATATAAAGTACAGAGAGAACACGTTACAGTTACAAGAAGTTGATAGTGGTCATAAAACCAACAAAGAAGGAAAAGAGTATTGATAGTGCCAAATGATAGGAATTCAATTTAGAAGTATATTGTAGTTTTGATACATGAAAAAGAAGCATCTTCATTAGCATGAATTTCACATTTATAACATCAAAGAAAGAAACTATCACATTCAACACAGCTTTTGTTTTCCAAATGCCATGACCAGCACATAAATGTGGAATCAATTATGTAATGCAAGGAAAGAAACTTCAGCAACACAGAAATTGATCAAATAATGTCATGGTTTTCCTTCAAGCTACAAATCCAGCATTGGAAAGTATATATTTTTCAATGAAATGCTTGATAAGTAGTCATAGTTGCAATATGGTTATTTACTAATTTATCATGGTATGTTCAAGAAATCTCAGTTTAGTTCCACTTTTTCCTTCACAAAATAGCTATTTTAGGGCAATTGAAGTAAAGGCCACGAAAGCAACTAAAATCACAATTTCACAGCATATCAGCATGGTTAGATCAAAGAGGTATTGTACAAGTACCAGTTTTTGCGATTCTCAGTGGCTATAGTTCATTCTTGTTTCCAAAGGATAGGGAAAAAAAGGGTCAATGTTGCATGTCTTTGATTTACAGGGACCAGTAAGATTGATCACATGGCTTTTGTTACTACTTATAATGGAGGGGATGTTTCCTAGAAAGGTGGTCACAATTTAGAAGTTGAATACTGTAATACGAATTTCCTTTCAAAGAGAAACTCTTTTTGGAATGAAAGATGGAAGAAATGACTATTTGAAAGTGCTCGTAGATATTGGTTTTTATTCTTGGTTGGGAAAACCAGATTCAAGCTACCTCATAAATGATTGGGATAAAAATTAATAAAGAATCCTGGTTTAGAAGGTTGTCATATATGCAGATTTTTACCCTAATATTGTTCGGGTAAGGCATTGAGAGGAAAATATATACAAACTAAGATAACATCGCTCATTCAGCTATTATTAATAGTTCATCTTTAATTCTCAAAGCATGGAGTCAAAGGAGCACTTACAAATGCTCGTTGAAAATAATATACATTCATAAATAAATGACAGGCAGTTCTACAATTCATCCTTTAGCATCATTATTTAAAGCAGACATCTTTGTTCAAAATAGATTATAGGCATGGATACTATTTCAATACTCAGTCTTTTTTGTAAAACTTTTTTACATAAATAATATAGAAACGAACTGAGGCGTAGTGGTAGAGTTTCTTACCATTTTGAAGTGGCGAGTTGTCAAAGAAAATCACTATAAGAAGAACAAAAGCAGCAGCCATAGTGAGAAAAATAACAATGAGAAAGCATATTAAAGGTATCACAAGCCACAGCCATAACCTTAACAAGAAAAGAATGGCGATGTTTTTCATAAAAAATGCTGAGATTTTCATCATGAGAAGCATTCCTCAGGCATTTCACCAAACACTATTCTTCCATGGCGGCAATAACAATAGGAAGAGCATTCAGGTGAAGCTGTGTCATCTAAAGAAGGCACAAAGACCAGATAGAGAGCAGCAGACCAGAATAGTTTCAAACCCTCATGATGTCAACAGAGAAAAATGGCGAGACAGAGCACATAGAAAATGAAAGATATTTCAAAATTACGGTTCAAATCTTTATTTTTATTCATCGGACTTCAACTTGTCTCAAATCAGGTTGATTTTCAAATAGGGTTGTGATTCCATTATTTTATTTTATTTATTTTTCTATGCGCTCGGGTTATGTTATGATTTTTTGTATTTTCCTAAGCCTTTTTAATAAAATATATTATGCTTTATTCTTCATTTACATTTAAAAGATGACATTTATTATCCATTAAATGTAAATTAGGAATATAGTATAATATATATTATTAAAAAGAGGTTAGAGTTTAATTCTATTTATTGTATTTAGTATGTGGTAAATATAATAAAATTTACTAAAAGCATAATATATTAAGTAAAACTTCTATAAGTTGTACTTGATATGTTAAGATATTAGGGTTAAATTTTACTATTTATGAGATATTAAATATAATAAATACAATTAATAAATTGTAAGTGATTTCTTTTGCATGTTTTTCTCTTTGAGGTGTTAGAATCTATTTATTTATTTATCAATAAAAATTCTAGTACTAAATATATCTAATTTTAAAGTGGATAAGTGTATTATTCAAATTAAAATTAAATATCTTATATTAGGATTATTATTAATAAATATATAGATCTTTTGGATTACTATCTATTTATTAATTAAATATTAACAAATGTATTATGATATATTTAATGTTTTAAACGAATAAATGTATTATTCACTTTAAAAGATTAAATATATTAAAATATAACCTTTTAATAATTTATTAATAAATAAATAGTTTAGAGTTGAGTTTTACACATCTTTAGTGTAACAATAATGATAGTTTGTCAAATATTATAAGGCAACTATTATTAATTGTCTAAAGTGCAAGGTAAAGGGATGTCTTTTAGGAGTTGGTCTTGAGTTAGGTTAAACCTTTTTAGCATTGGTTATCAGTTGGTTGCATGTTCTCATGCTCTTCTCTAAGGGAAAAGACATTGTTCACATTTAGTTATATTGATGCTAGGGTCTGTTTACAGCACCTTGGAGCCTAGTTGGAGGGGTTTTGGAGCTACTTATCGATTAGCATAAGTTGAAGAGTCTTTTACAACAATTTGGTCACAGTTTGCAGCACTTATGGCCCTAATTTGGTGGGATTTGTCTTCATATCTGACCCCCACAGATTATGTATGTTTTATGGAGATTTGGAGCATTTTTGGGGGGATTTTGAGTTACACTTTGGTTATGCATGGTTTGGAGGAGTTGTTGGAGCACTTAGACTTCAGTTTCTGATAGTTATGACCCTGATTTGATGGAGTTTTTTCATGCATCTGACTTTTTGGGATATGATGCCTATATCATTGTATTTTGACCTCATTTTTGGGGACCTTCTTTTTGGGCTCACATGTCTTGCACATTGCAAGTTTGTGGGTTGATTGTAAGGGTAGTTTGTAGTGGGTTCAAAATTTTGGGAATTAGAGGTATTAGTGAGCATATTGTTCCTTTTCCCTTTTCCTTGTATTTTGCAGCCATCAGTTCATGTTTAAGACAAATTATGATCAAGTGAGTGCATACATTCCTTGACATTCTTGTACTTTCTCATGTAACTATTTGCAGATTTTGAAGATAATAAAGCTAGCCCTATTTCTCATACATCTTTTTATGAGTTTTTCTATCAATCTTTCAAAGTTTCTACATTGAAGTGTATTGCATCTTTTAACATATATTAGTAAATTGTCCAAATTCCTATTCTAAGTTACAAAGAGTAAACCTTTTGCAGAAAATGCTTGTTTGTTGACTGAATTATTACCATTAGTGGTACAAACCCTAATAGTGCACTCTATGCTATCCTAGGTGTTGTGAAGTGAATTTTATTGTAGAGTTTAGTAATGTATGTCCTATAGGTACAAATTTCTAATTACAACAAATTTGAATCCATTTGGTGTATCACCCTTTTAGCTAGTTTATTCATTTTTGAATTATCTTTCTCCCTTTCCCCAAAACCAAGAAAATCAGTATTAGGTGATATTCCAAATCAAATAGGAATCGACCTAGAATCTGGAGATTCATTCTCTCATACACCAAGGAGAACATTTCCATGTTTCAACATGATAGCTAGACTTCACATCCAGCTATAGGCACACTCCTGATTGACAATAGTTTTTGGCACGCCCGGTGGGACCAACTGTTTTATAGTTTGGTTGAGCTTCATTATTATTGTTGTTATGGTGTGAAAAATGGCATTTCAGCCTTTGGAGGCAGGATTCAAATACACACCTACAAACTTTGTACAAAATATATACTGGTTTCAAGAGATCAAGTGCTGGTATTTTTCAAATCATTTTATATATTAAAATTTCCAGTTTATTACATGAATAGAAATGTCATATTATTGTAGGCAACAAGAATAATCGCCACCTTACCATGAAAATATTGCTCAATGGGATAATCATCTACCATATGAAAATCATCCAAAGCCTATTTTTAGTCTAAGTTACCATATCATAGCAGGTTGTCAATATATTCAGTATGCCCCCAATCAATATGTTCCTGCACAGGCTCATGAAGATTCTCTTCAAAGGGAAGCATTATGGGCATAAAAGCTCAAACAAGAGCAGTTAGATTATCAGTCATATCATGGGGATCAACTATGTATGCAGTGAAAGAAGCAATTTGAAGAGGACCTTGATTGTCAAATTGCTGCTAAGGGGGCAAAGCTGAGATTACAAGTTGTTGAACAAAAGGCTTATTAGTACAAAATTCCAAGCTTCATGCATTTTGGGGAAGGTGAGTATCCTAAATCTATTGAATGTGAAATTTCAAGTTGGAATACTCCCATGTTCCAAGAGCCTATAAATTAAGAGCCTATAAATCTTTCATTCCCAAGTTTTAGTAATATTCATCTAGCACAAAGACCTGTTAGAGAGAAATTACAGCCTTATAAAGAACTTACTCAAGAGGACTCATTTGATTTGTTTGAAGAAATTTCATGTTTTTTCAATAAGGAAAATGTATGTTGGCTAATAGATTTGGCAAGTTGTGATCAACAACAATATGAAGATCTTCTATCAGAGGTAGAAGAGGCAACATGTATAGAGATATCGGCTCTTAATGATAAAGAGGTTGGTACTTTTCAAGTTTCTTCCAACTTATTTGATGAACTTCCTATTTTTGTTAGTGAGGAAGAAGGTGAAAATAAGATCATAGCCTCATCAATTATAGCACAGCAAACAAAATTTCAAATTTTTGATGTTTTGAGCATGCATGACAGCATCAACAAGGTAAATATCAACCCTCTACCACGCAAAATTGAAAATCAGGATGATGAAGCTAGTTTTTGGTATGGTCTTGAAGTATTTATGGTAGAATTAGATGTTTGTCCTACACCTCCTCATTAAGAGAGTCAATTTCAATGAGTTATTGAACATGTGGAGGTTGTTGCATCTTAGCACATACCTAAATATGAAGTTGACAAAATGTTGATTGAAGAGAAGATCAAAATAAACAACATGCAGAGATATGAGATTGATCCAAATTATTCAAAAAAAGAGTATGAAAATCAGCCACATTATGTAGGCCATGCAGTTATCCAATGTCTTAATCCTTTAGAGCCTGGAGTTTTTGATCAAATTGATATCATAGTTGAAACGATAGTTGAAATCACAAAAATCAACAGCAAAAATTCAGAATCTGTTATTACAAGAGGCTACCTGATCAGGCATCTTTCCAGAATGGGGCATGTTCTTGAGATTCCTGTTATAGAGTAGTAGATCTAACATGTTTACATACCTCAAATCTACATTGATATTGATCAAATACAAGAGGTATGTGATCTGGTCTATCATTTTCAAGATATGCTACAGGATTTTTTTGTAATTTTAGTCATATTGCATATATTTTTAGTTGTACATATATATGCATCTCATCTATTGTTGGTGAGAAAAGGAAGCTACTTCAATTAGTCTGTTAATGGATTTATTTGAGGTTTTTTGATGATTGATTAGCTTAGGGTAGATTAAAAGTTTTCAGTTTGTTTTCTCCAAGTGCTGAGCACAGTAGTTTCAGTTTCAGTTAGTTTTTTTGGTAGTTAGTACCTATGTTTCTATCATGAATCAATCAAGGAAATATACAACATGCATAATATTAAATCATTCAGATTTTCTTTTATAGACAATGCACATTTCATTAATCAAGTTATGATAGGAGCAGATTTTTAGTTTTAGTTTCCGTTGTGTGGTAGAAGAAACCAAGGACATCACAGTTATACTTCACCATCATGACATGAAAAAGATACATATCATACAAGGCATGGAATCCATTCTGATACCCCATATCATAATCATTTCATCCATGCAATGACACTATAGTACAACAGTAATATATGTGGTTTTGTTTTCATTTAGTTTCAGTTTTCAACTTGTTTTCAGTTAGAGAAGGTTCAGTTTTTGTAAAGTGGAAAACTTAGCGCCCAATGGATATGCAAAAGGTAACTGGTCTATTTCTGTTCAGTAGGCAAACACCCCTGAGAGGTCACCAAAAATGTTACCAATTTAGTTTGCATACTAAATTGCTAAGTTGTTTCTACTTCTACATTGAATTATGAATTGAATAATTATTGTTATGAATTATAGAATTCATTAAATGCAGAAGTAGAGTACAGAATGTAGAAAAAATTGATTAAATTTTTTACTTTTATTCAAATCTGAAATATAAGTACAAAGACAATGCATTTTCATGACATATTATTCAAATGTTATTTTACAAAGTTACAATGATGATGTTTAGATTTCAATCATACAGAATACGTACAATGCATTCAGATCCACACAAGTCATGGCAACTATTAACACTACATCTGAATAAACACATTGAAAATATAAATAAGTAAAGGGATAGAGGGAAAGTCTTCGTTGCCTATACGAGGAAGCGATCATTGGCTTTGTGTTGAACATCTGGGCTGCATCTCCAGCTTTGGTGAACCTGCAAGATAGAATTGAAAAGGAGTTAGTTCTAAAGAACTAAGAAATGGAGACATTCCTAATACTTCTGCACTACTTTAGAAAAAACAATATGCTTATGCAGATAAAGCATTAAAAGATGCAAAGGAGAAGGAAGAAAAAAAAAAGAAAATCATTTTTATACTAATGTTGTTTGCTTCATGTACAGATTCATGTATGAAGACCAAGTAGGTTGTTGAAGGGACACACGTACATTATAGGTGTAAAACCTTCCAACTAAATTCATGTAGAGGAAAAGACCAATTAAGAAGGTTGTAGAGGGGGCATACATACTTATAATAATGGGACCTTTCGACTGAATTAATATTGCTACAAAAGATGGGTTGTCGAAGGGACATGACATTCTGTCATGAAACCTTTCAGCATATAAATTAATCATTCATTTCTACAGGAGGATTTTCAAAAGGTTTTCAAAGTTGGTACAAAAGATTATATTGTTGCAATAATGCTACAGGAGGTATTTATCTTATTTTTCTACAGGAAGCTATCTTACGAAGTATTCACTATCATAGAAATCAGTTTTATATTCAAGGAGGTATATTCATGTCATGATGGAGCATAATTTTTTGTTTCTATGACCTAATCAGAAAGCATGTGAACTCATTTACCAAGGCAAGGTGTGTGTCAGAGTTTTATTTTACGCAATCATTTTCATAGTATCGGGTCAGAAATTCAGTGGGAAAAAATAGTGTTATGAGGATGACAAAAACATCATAGTTTTCTGTAAGCAAGTGTTGTCATAAAATTATTTAAGAATCAGAAAGTATAGTACTAAAGAGATTCATGTTCAAAAAGGAAGGCCCAATTGATGGGAATAAGAAATGTTTAGTCAAGTTATTCCTTAATGCTTAAATCACTGTCATAATGAATTGCATAGTGCAACAAAAAGAAAAAAAAAAGTAAACAATGAGGGTGATTAAAATAGTTCTGAAGAATTATAGTCACATTATTCGCCATCAATACAATAATTTATTGTGTGAGAAGAATGGAAGAGAAGCAGCATGGAATGAGGCATCATTCTAAAAGACAACAGGGATATTTAGTATCTAAATTTTTAGTTTCAGTTCTATTACAAATGAGTCAAGTAAAAAAAAATTACTCTTATGATTAAAAGGCAGCATTCATTTTAATATTGAAGACAAAAAAAAAATATAATAATAATAATAATAATAAAGATCATGGGTCAAAACATATAGCAGCAATATATGCAATGGATATAAAGTACAGAGAGCACACATTACAGTTACAAGAAGTTGACAGTGATCATAAAACCAACAAAGAAGGAAAAGAGTATTGACAGTGCCAAATGACAGGAATTCAATTTAGAAGTATATTGCAATTTTGATACATGAAAAAGAAGCATCTTCGTTAGCATTAATTTCACATTTATAACATCAAAGAAAGAAACTATCATATTAGACACATCTTTTTTTTTCCAAATGTCATGACCAGCACATAAATGTGGAATTAAATATGTAATGCAAGGAAAGATACTTCAACAGCACAGAAATTGATCAAATAATGTCATGGTTATCCTTCAAGTTACAAATCTAGCATTGGAAAGTATATCTTTTTCAATGAAAGGCTTGATCAGTAGTCACAGTTCCAATATGGTTATTTACTAAGTTTATAATGGTATGTTCAAGAAAGCTCAGTTTGGTTTCACTTTTTCCTCCATAAAATAGCTATTTCAAGGCAGGTGAAGTAAAGGCCATGAAAGCCACTAAAAGCATAATTTCATAGCATATTAGCATGGTTAGATCAAAGAGGTATTGCAAAAGTACCAGTTACTGTGGTTCTTAGTGGCTGCAATTCATTCTTGTTTCCAAAGTATAGGAAAAAAAAAGGGTCAATGTTGCACGTCTTTGATTTACAGCAACCGGTAAGAATGATCACATGGCTTTTGTTGCTTCTTATAATGGAGGGGATGTTTCCTGGAAAGGTGGTCAGAATTTAGAAGTTGGATACTGTAATATAAATTTCCTTTCAAAGAGAAACTCTTGTTGGAATGAAAGATGGCAGAAACGACTATTTGAAAGTGCTCGCAGATATTGGTTTTTATTCTTGGTTGGGAAAACCAGATTCAAACTACCTCATAAATTTTTGGAGTAAAAATTCATAAAGAATTATGGTTGAGAAGGTTGTCATATATGCATATTTTTACCCTAATATTGTTTGGGTAAGGCATTCAGAGGAAAATATGTACAAACTGAGATAACAGCGCTCATTCAGCTATTAGTAACAGTTCATCTTTAATTCTCAAAGCATGGAGTCAAAGAAGGACTTACAAATGCTCATTGAAAAGAATATACATTCATAAAAAAAATGACAGGAAGTTCTATAATTCATCCCTTAGCATCATTATTTAAAGCAGACATCTTTGTTCAAAACAGCTTATAGGCATGGATACTATTTCGAAACTCAAGTCTTTTTTGTAAAACATTTTTACATAAATAATAAAGAAACAAATTGAGGCACAGTGGTATAATTTCTTACCATTTAGAAGTGGTGAGTAGTCAAAGAAAATCACCATAAGAACAACAGAAGCAGTAGTCGTAGTGAGAAAAAGAACAAGGAGAAAGCAGATTGAAGGTATCACAAGTCACGACCATAACCTTAACAAGAAAATAATGGCGATGTTTTTCATAAAAAATGAAGATATTTTCATCATGAACAGTATTCCTAAAGCATTTCACCAAACCCTATGTTGGTTCTCAAATCAATAGATTGGATTTCCTATGGACTTTGCCTATCCAATGATGAGAAACCCAAGTGATTTGGCCAACTAACAAGTCACAACCAAGGCAAGGTTGGAACTTCTACAATTTTGGCTCTGCAAAACCAAGGCTAGTAGGCCTATACCTTGACTTATCCTTCAAGTTACAAGGCTTTTTATAGTAGATAAGTAACACTTCAACCTTCTCTCTCAAGTATGGAAAGGCACTTGAAAGAAATCTAACTAAAAGCAATATATCATGAACTGTAAATTGAAATACTTTAAGTAATTCAAAGAATGTTTGTTAAATGTGTATGTAATTTGAAATGAATAGATAGATAATATATCACAAAACTATAAACAATGAACTAAATAACTTTAATCCAAACAAGCAATAAAGACCAGTGCCTTAATCAACTATGGGAAATAGAGTCACTATCATTCCAATCTTATGTTCAACCTCAGAGATAGTTTTACAAGAAAACTTATAACTTCAAAGGTGTTATGGAATGTAAATGCAACCTAAAACAAATTCAAAGATATTTCAAAAGGGTAATACTTCTCAGATGACAACCCAATTGACTGAGGCCTCAATCAACATAATTTAACCATGCAAAATGAGAAAACCAATTGAAATATAAACTATATTGAATCAAATCAAGAAGCATGCACATCAAACTATCACTTTGAATAAGTTCTATTGGTTTATCTGAGGGACTAATTGTAAAATGATTAATGAAACAATTGCATATATGAAGAA
>MU224038.1:2884733-2902566 GCA_018584345.1 Thuja plicata
TGACTGAGGCCTCAATCAACAGAATTTAACTATGCAAAATGAGAAAACCAATTGAAAATATAAACTATATTGAATCAAATCAAGAAGCATGCACATCAAACTATCACTTTGAAGAAGTTCTATTGGTCTATCTGAGGGACTAATTGTAAAATGATTAATGAAACAATTGCATATATGAAGAAAAAAGACTTATCTTTATTGATTTTAAAGAAATAGTACATCCAGGTCCATGTTATAGTTGTTGATCCAAAACTATCCAAATATGTGAAATTGTATTATTTTGTATTCCCCTCTCTTTACATTTTACATTATGTATATATATGTGTCTGAGTGGCTTTCACACTTTTTTAGGGTGAAAAGACACAACTCTTATTACAAATTATTTTGAAAAAACAATAAACTAACTAAAAATAACTACCTAACTTTCGGATTTGGCTTTGGTCAAAAATCCAAAACACCTCGTGAAAAGATAATATTTTTGTTGGAGATAAGAAATTTGATTTCCCGAACTAGGTCATTTTTAGATTTTTAAAATTTGACCATCTTTATCGTCTGTTGAAATCATCTTTGTAGCAAGTCTAAATTCTAGCATTTTCTGAAGGCTTCAATTAGTTAGTTCTATTTATTTGTGTCACAAAGCTTCCTTCCTTTGATATTTTTTTTTTTTAATGGAGAAACATGCTTCTTGATAATGGATTAAGACTTCTAAATTATCAAAATTTAGGGTACCACCACCCTATTCTTCCATGGCAGCAATAACAACAGGAAGAGCATTCGGGTGGAGTTATTTCATCCACAGAAGGCACAAAGACCAGATAGAGAGAAGCAGACCAGAATGGGTTCAAACCCTCATGATGTCAGCAAAGCAAAACAATGAGAGAGAGCACATAGAAAATGAAAGATATTACAAAATTAGGGTTCACATCTTTATTTTTATTCACCGAACTTCAACTTGTCTCAAATCAATTTGATTTTTGAATAGGGTTGTGATTCCATTATTTTATTTTTTTTATTTTGCTATGCGCTCGGGTTACGTTGTGATTTTTTGCATTTTCCTAAGCCTTTTTAATAAAATATATTATGCTTTATTCTTCATTTACATTTAAAAGATGATATTTATTATCGATTAAATGTAAATTAGGAATATAATATAATATATATTATTAAAAAGAGGTTAGAGTTTAATTCTATTTATTGTATTTAGTATATGGTAAATATAATAAAATTTACTAAAAGCATAATATATTAAGTAAAACTTTGATAAGTTGTACTTAATACGTTCAGATATTAGGGTTAAATTTTACTATTTACAAGATATTAAATATAATAAATACAATTAATAAATCATAAGTGATTTCTTTTGCATGTTTTTCTCCTCGAGGTGTTAGAATTTATTTATTTATTTATCAATAATAATTATAGTATTAAATATATCTAATTTTAAAGTGGATAAGTGTATTATTCAAATTAAAATTAAATATCTTATATTAGGATTATTAATAATAAATAAATAGGTCTTTTGGATTACTATCTATTTATTAATTAAATATTAACGAATGTATTATGATATATTTAATGTTTTAAATGAATAAATGTATTATTCACTTTAAAAGATTAAATATATTAAAATATAATCATTTAATAATTTATTAATAAATAAATAGTTTAGAGTTGAGTTTTGCACATCTTTATTGTAACAATAATGATAGTTTGTCAAATATTATAAGGCAACTATTATTAATTGTCTAAAGTACAAGGTAAAAAGATATCTTTTAGGAGTTGGTCTTGAGTTAGGTTACACCTTTTTAGCATTGGTTATCAGTTGGCTGCCTGTTCTCATGCTCTTCTCTGAGGGAAAAGATTTTGTTCACATTCAGTTATGTTGCTTTTAGGGTCTGTTTACAACATTGTTCACATTCAGTTATGTTGCTTTTAGGGTCTGTTTACAACACCTTGGAGCCTAGTTTGAGGGGTTTTGGGGCTACTTACCAGTTAGCATAAATTGAAGAGTCTTTAACAATAGTTTGATTAAGGTTTATAACAGTTATGGACCTGATTTAGTGGGATTTGTCTTCATATCTAACCCCCACAGATTTTGCATGTTTTATGGAGATTTGGAACAGTTTTGGGGGGATTTTGAGTTACACTTTGGTTATGTAGGGTTTGGAGGAGTTGTTTGATCACTTAGACTTCAGTTTCTGATAGTTATGACCCTAACTTGATGGAGTTTCTTCATGCATCTGACCCTTTAGGATCTGATGCCTATATCATTGTATTTTGACCTCATTTTTGGTGACCTTATTTTTGGGCTCACATGTCTTGCACATTGCAAGATTGTGGGTAGGTTGTAAGGGCATTTTATAGTGGGTTCAAAATTTTGGGAATTAGAGGTATTAGTGAGCATATTGTTCATTTTCCCTTTTCCTTGTATTTTGCATCCATTAGTTCATGTTTAATAAAAATTATGATCAAGTGAATGCATACATTCCTTGACATTTTTTTACTTTCTCATGTAACTATTTGCAGATTTTGAAGATAATAAAGATGGTCCTATTTCTCATACATATTTTTCTGAGTTTTTCTCTCAATCCTTCCAAGTTTTTGCATTGAAGTGTATTGTGTCTTTTAACATATATTAGTGAATTGTCCAAATTCCTATTCTAAGTTATAAAGGGTAAACCTTTTGCAGAAAATGCCTGTTTATTGACTAAATTATTACCATAAGTTGCACAAACCCTAATAGTGTACTCTATGTCATCCTAGGTGTTGTGAAGTGAATGTTAATTAAGATTTTAGTAATCTATGTCCTATAGGTTCAAATTTTAATTATGACAAATCTGAATCCATTTGGTATATCACCCTTCTAGGTAGTTTATTCATTTTTCAGTTATCTTTCTCCCTTTCCCCAAGACCAAGAAAATCAGTATTAGGTGATATTACAAATCAAATAGGAATCAGCCTAGAATCCAGAGATTTGTTCTCTCATCCACCAAGGAGAACGTTTCCATGTTTCAACAAGATAGCTAGACTTCACATCCAGGTATAGGTTCAATCCTGATTGACAACAACTGCTTGTGCCAAGGTGATTTGTGGGACTATACACCTCAATCATGCTTGCATGGACACAAAGGAAATATTCGAATGGAGACCCTAACTAAGAACTGTTAAAGTAGAAGCCTACCCAGTTCACCCTAAAAATTTTGATAATGTTTGTGCAAGGAGGATAGTAACCTCCCCAAGATCACTCGCACATTCATGCCACCTTGAGCATTTGGAGTTGGCTAATACAAACTCATGAGTAGATATATTTCCTTCTTAGTGATGACCGTATTATATTTAGCTCTCATGTGTGTTCCTACGTTTGGGGACAAATATTTTTCAACTAAGCCAAATTCCATAGGTGTGTTGTGCTTGAGTGTTTTCAAAGACATTGGTAACTTGAACAAACACAAACGTTCCATCAGATATTTTTTTCATAATTACTTGTATTCCTCAAGGTTTCTTTGTCCCTTTTTGGATTTATTTCAGACATATAATTATTATTTTCATGGTTTGAGTGCTTGAAAATCAGTTCTTTCCATTGAACAAACTGACCAAAAACTAGACTGGAAATCAAATTGATCAAAATGTCCTCACAAAATGCTCTGCACATGAATTGTCCTCTTTGACATGGCATTGGAATTTGAGCTTGAGAATAGTCATCTCTGACCTGAAATAGTCCTCTCCGTAGTTTGTCATCTGCATTTGAGAATGGTCATCTCCGTCAAAAAATTGTGAGCTATTAGGTCCTACAAAAATATTTTAAACTTGATTCCTTAGAAGATCCTAAAGTCATTCATCATGAAACATTCATTTTACCATAAAAAATCAATATTTCTCTCCATCGGATATGACCGACTCAACAAAACACAATAAAGTTAAGCTTCTGGTTCCCCGTTTTTATAGAGAAAATAAAGAAGTTGATAAAAAAGCTAAAGAATATCAACATATCAGCAAATCTATTCAGAAAGAGATCAAGGACTTTGATAAATTTGATGCTATTATCTATAATATCAAATTTTCCCGTATGATGGACAAATTAAATGTGAATTGGGCCTTCATCTATTTTGAGTAATACGACTAGATAAACCTCATTTTTAAATAAATCCACTACTTCCTCATCATCAAAAACATCATCATTCCCTTCTTAGAGAAAAATCAATCAATATTGGACCTAATCAAATCATATCCAATCTTTCACTCCTTCATCATCATTATGTTAAAATATCTTAATCAAACGTATTTCAGACCTTCATCTCTAGTGAACACACTATTTCTTGTAGAACATCGATCCATCTTAAACAATAAAAATCCATTGATCTTATCTTATTTTTCTTTGGATCAAAATTCAATCTCCAAGTAGAATGATACATCATCTAAAATCAACCCCTTGTGTTTACACCATCATAAGATCTTATCTCACTTAGGTTTTCGTCAAAAAACCTTTAAACCCAATCAAATCAATCTTAGTCAATTCAACCCAACTCATCCAAATCAATCAATCAATCAAGTTCAATCAACAATCAAATCAAGTCCACATCCTTTTCTCCTAAGGTCATCATCAATTATAAATTTCATCCTTCATCTATCATCTATCATCCATCATCTTTCATATTGCATCTTTCATATTTCTTCCATCCTTTTTGAGGTTACCATAGCATGGTACTTACTTGATCTCGAGCTAAAAACATGAAGAAAATGCATTTAAACACCAATCATGATGATGAGAATCCTTTTTCTCATCCATTCTATTGGGTCTCTAATTTTCCTGATGCTAAGTCTTAGTCTTTCTCTGTTCTTGGTTTTCCTTGAGGTCTTGTTAATTGGTTTTTCTTGCCCTTTGTTTTAAAACCCTTCGTAATGGCTACTTTTTGGAAAAAACCCTAAGTCCCTTGGCTGGTTATGTTCATGTGTTACTTTTTTAAAAACTTAAGTCTTTAACCTTATGTCTTAAAGTCTTCATGAGCAGTGCCACTTTATCCTTTAAATTTATTTTCCTAGTGAGACGATAATTTTAATTTTTCCTATGTCTAAAATCCCATAAATACTTTATTGTTTGCATCTGTCAGGAAAGTTTGTTTGAATCTAACAGTATTCATAATCCCCTAATCCCAAAGATGCAACATGTTTATCTATCAAGGCATTGCGCCTATATGACACCTATCAATTGGAGATCATAGGGTCCACTTATTCTTAACTAAGCGGAAGGTTAAAGTCAAAGAAAATCTATGATGATCAGATGGTGTGCGTGATGTCAGGGTCAAAAATTTGTAGAGGAGATATCCTTCACAGAAACACACCTGGTCGATACATGGAAAGTGGTCACGCTATTTGACACAAAGCGTTGATCAATTTTTAGAAGATCTGATGGTTGGAATTTTCTCGTGATGCATAAGATGTGTGAAGCTTACCCTTTAAGGCATCGTGGAAGAGTGACAAGTGTATTTTTAGACGGGGGACCAAAGGCTTATGAGTTCAAAGAAGAGGTAAACCATGGTTAGATCAAAATGAATCCAATGGTGGGTGCATTCCCTGAAAGGTTAAGATGCAAGGAACTTAAGCATCAAGGCATCGCGACATCATGACATGTGGAAAATGGCAGAGCCAGACTAGGTTATAAGCTTTGTTAAGGATCTCATAGATTTGTTTTGATCCAATGGTAGGTGTTTTTCCATGAAGAAGAGATGAGCTAGCTTTATTTCATTGAGGGATCATTAATAGTTGACACCTGTAAAGGTAGGGCCAAAGGAATTAAAATAAAAATAGATCATAGAAGATCTAATGGCTAGCGAGATGCCACCAAAGGAAGTTGCAAGAACCTTATATCATTTCGGCTTAGCGCCTGAGTGACACATGGCCTTTCATAGATTGTGGGTCTGGAGTTCTAAAAGTGTTAAAGGTGGCATAGATTGGTTAAGATCTAATGGATAGCAAGATTCTGCCCAAGGAATTTGTAAGTGTTAGGATTAAGTAATATTGAGAGGGGGAATCAGTATTACAACACTTTAAATTAAACTTAAACCAATTCAACATAAACCATATGATTTTTGAAATGAAAAGAACATAAGAAAATAACACACAACTCATTACACCATTATTTATTGTCGAGGAAACCCTGGCCAAGGGAAAACCCCGGTGTGGATGGTACCCATTGTGTATGCTGAAAACTTACCTTTTGGGAGCACACTTAGATATGCAAATGTTAGAGCATATAATCATATTAACATATCAAAAGCACAATCAAAACAAAGCTTCCACCATAACCTTTGATGAGCCAAACAAGTGAAACCAAGCCTTGTTGATTTTCTCTAAGAGAGGAATGTGGGTGTGCTCTCCCATCACAATAAACTATATCCCACTATGATTGGATGATGATTAAATTGCAAACTAATGAATATGACAAAGATCTCAAGAACAAGTATGAGGAACTTGTCTCAAGCTTTCACCAAGATGATGATGCAAATGTATAACTAAGCTAGAATGTTATGCATGATCAAGAGAAGTTAAGATTCGTTTCCATTATCCTAACATTTAATATCTAAATGGATTCAAACTTGAAATGAAGTAACATGCTAAATTCTCAAGAAAATCCTAAAATGAAACTAACATAATAATAATGAAAAAATAATGGATGATTTGCTCTTGGCAAATGTCTCTATTTATAGATTTTTGGAGGGAAGGGAAGGGCTTAGATGAGATGGAGAACATGTGGCATCCACATAGATGCTACATGGAGGACACAAGGGAAAAAGGACATGCCATACAAAAGTCAAACTCAAGCCTTTAAGGTTTGAGTGGCTCAAGGTTGCTCACACATGTATGAGAAAACCTTAGAGAATGGAGTGGGGGAAAAAAGATGGCTACATTTTAAGGAAGTTGGGTGGCTTCCTTGGGATGGGTTGCTGACACATGTGTAAGCAACTCATTAGCACTAAAAAGGTGTAGGAATCACCTTTTTAGTATAATAAGTGGGATTAGTTAGCAAATAGCTTTATTAGGATGAGTGTGATGGGTGGTAGGGTAGGAATAGAGTATGTTTCTAGGTAGGATTAATAGGTCTTTAGGCTAGGCTTAGATTAATGATTCAAATTATATTTGAATTTAATCTTGGTTTAGAAGAATATTATAAATGTTAGGGAATAAATAAATTGAGATTTATTTAAAAGGGGTTTTAATGGAGAAATGTATATAAATAAGATTTAATACATGAAAGGGGGATAGTATTTAAATTAAATTTAAATACTATATACGGTGAATCATATTTAATTAAATAAATTTAATTACATAGATAGAAGAATATAATTAATATAATTAATTAAAATTAACTATAATGTTACAATGATATTAATTAAATTAATATAAAGACATTTTTAGACATCTACATTTTGCCCATCTTTGATGTGGCATTGGAGACAGCGTCGCGTCAAATAAAAAAAATAATATGTCCCAAAGAGAAAATTAATTATGGTGGGAGATGAGATGATGCCCCCTTGAGAAAATACCAAAAAAAAATTGTGGAATTTTCTCAAAAAAAGGCAAAAGAGAGGAAGAAGAGAGAAAAGGGGTAAATTAGGTGGTGTCGCGAGACACTTCCTTGGGGGGTCAGGGTAGACCTAGGATAGATCAGGGACACGATGCCCCTATCAGGATGGGGGAATAGTGAATAAATAAGAGCCTCATAATGCAAATTGAAAGAACACTAAATGAAACTAACAAATGCAACCTAATTACATGATATTTTTGGGATTGTATTGTGTTAATATCGGAGAGAAAACCCTAGTTTGATTTTGCAAGAGGAGGTATGCATAGTGTGTTAGAAAATACAAGTGACATGGTTGCTTTGTGTGCACTAGACTCTCAGAAAAACAAGGTATATTTAGGAGCATAGATGTAGATCGACAATCATGGTGGAACTAATATTGTGACACTCATGAGGAAGCCATAGTACACCCAAGTCTTGATTAGGGACTTGGTGGAAGTATACGAGACCCTGCCCCCAGTGAGGCATACATAACCATAACTGCATGACCAACAAAAATGCACCAAAGTACCCAAAAATAGATTATTCTGCAAATGACACATATTCCAATATACACCATCCAAGATACACCAAGATATTGAAGATAGAGGCAATCGTGAGTAGGATCTACTAAAACAAAAAGATAAAATCAATAAAAAGGCATCATGACTAAGCTGTCATTCAGTCCAAAATTTCTTGCCATGAACAAGATTGATGTGATGAGTGATTGGTAAGCCGACACCAGAAGGATGCATCCTGATGGGCAAAATATTGATGGATGTTGAAATGGGAATTAGCTGTAAATTGCTCTTGAATGGAATAAATGGTAAGAAATTCAAGCGGTTTTTTGATTTGATGAAAATGTTTGCGATCATGGTATCTGGGAAAATCTCAGTGTGATGGGGTGAATCTCAATTTGATAGGATTAGAATGGGTAAAATAGCATGTGATTAGATGGTGAAGGAGGAACATGATTGGATAAAATGAGATTGGAGGGTAAGATGGATTGAATTAGGATGGAAAAAAGATGAATTGATTGTGTTGGATAAGAACAAAGATAAGAGGTTTGAATAGGATGGAAGGAAGATGAAATAGATTTGAAATAGATGAAAAATAGATTGGATATAATGGAAGATGAGTGGGTTGACCTGGATGGAACAAGATTGAAAGATAAGAAATTTGAATAGGATGGAAGGAAGATGAAATATATTGAATGAGATGGGAAGGAATATAAGAGGAATTAGATAAAATGGAATTGGAAGTTAAATGATTGGATTATAAGATAAATGAATTAGATAGAAGGGAAGATGAGTGGATTGAATTAGAAAATAAGTAGATTAGATAGAAGGGAATATGAATCCATTGGATTAGAAGATAAATGAATTGGATAGAATTGAATATGGGAGATGAATGAAGGATAAGATGGACTAGGACCAATGACAAGGGAGAACCAAATAATGGTGAAGATAGAGAGATGGCTTGGATAGGAGATAGATGAATGGAATGGATAGATAGGTAATATTGAATGGATGGATACATAATGTGGGATGAAAGGATGGAGATTCAAGAACTATGTGGTAAAGGAGTGAAATGCCCCACACTAGTAGTAGGAAAATGAAGGATGGAAAGATGGGGAATAAAGGATGCATGAAATGAAAGGATTATATGTAATGGATGCAAGTGGAGGGAATAGATGGAGTAGGAAACAAGGAATATGTTGAAAAGGGAGTCCCATACTAGAGGTGGGAGGAGGAAGGGTGGAGATATGGAGGACATAGGCTATGTGAGATAGATGGATAGTGTATAAATGAGGTGTATAGAGGGGATAAAGACTTGTATTTTCCAAAGCATGTATGGTTGTTTAAGTGCCTCTAGTTGTTTAAGAAAGAACAAGGACATGAAAGGGACATGGAATTGGATAAGGGGTATAAGATAGAGGATATGAATAAGAAAGGGGATATGATAAGGAGGATATGAATGTAATAGGATAATTTTTAATATCGGGAGGAAATGCATGCGATAACCAAGATCAAATACATGGGAAGGAGGATGTAATAATATAGGATTATGAATGGTGGATGAATAATGACTAAGTAACATGAAGGATGTGGATGGAGGGAATGGATTGGATTTCAAAATAAAAAATAGTGGATGAATGGTGAATGAGGAACATGGTATGTGTATATGGATGGATGAAATGGATTTGATAGTCAAGATCAAAGATGGGAAAAGGAGGATGTATGGGTAAGGCAATGGATAGTGGATGTATGGTATAGCAGTATGGATGGATCTTGCCCCCAAGTGTAGAGTGCAAGGGAATGAGGATATATGAGTGGATTTGGAGGATAATGAAGACATGATAAGGAATATGGTAAAGGGAATCAAGCATCTAGTTCCATGGATGGTATCCCTTGATATGTTCACTTTTTTTTTGTATCATCAAGGTGCCTATTTGCAAGGTTTTCACCAACATGATGATTTTTGTAGGACATTATATATATATATATATATATATATATAGTCATAAAATGGAAGCACTTCCATTATATACTAGTTTAGCCTTCTGAGTAAGTGGTTTGGGGTCATGTCAAGCACCTTGAATGGGTCTCTGACTAGGATATGGATTTTTCACCTGTTCTGCCCCATTTCCCACTTTTTCTAGCTTGTTTTTGACACCCAAAACTATAAACTGGGATTTTTGACCTCAGGGTTGAAGTAAAACTTTTTGGGTCAAGGTTGACCTCAACCTTGACCTAGGTCACTAGGTCAGAATCGACCTTTTCTGACCTAAGGTCTAGATTTCAGGTTCTCGGGGTTTTTGGATGTCAGGCTTTGGTAAGAATTAATTCCCGCTTCCGGGTCAGCTATTTCGATCTTCGGAGAAACAATTCTTAAATTATATTTAATATAGGTCCTATTCTAGGGGTATAGGTCTAATTGGAATTTAATTCTCCTATGTAGGCCTCTCTAGAAGATTGTGCCCTAGATTCATATATAAGGAAGCTTTCTTCTCTCATTTTCTCTAACCATAACCATGATCATCAACTATCAAAGACTTAAGAAGTGAAATCTAAAGGTGAAGAAGAAATATTTGAAGAAAGCCAAGTAGCCATTGAAGCATTCATCTATTCTCAAGCATTTAGGCACTTCTCAAGAACTCAATTCATCAAGGAGATCCATTGGTATCCATTGAAGGATTCAAGCTCTATGGAGCCCTCTTGTTGAAGATTTCTTCATCCATATTCCTCCAAGCCTCTTCTTATTCCAAGATCCATTCAAGATTGGTGTTGAAGATTTACAAGTAATTAATTTGAGACATCCTACATTCTACATTCTATATCCATTTGGTACATACATACTTGTGGATCCATGGATTTCAATTCACCATAAGGGTTTCCATACAAGAAAGGTGAATATTTTCATTTACTTTGTTTTACTTATGCAATTTCAATTATACTTTGAGGTTAATTCCAAAACCAAGGTTTGACCAAGGCAAACTCCTCCCCCCAATAAAAAAATCCATTTTTCTTGTAGGTACAGGTTCGGACCAATGAGTTAGAGTTCAAATTCGGATACCCTTTTCAGCAAACTATCAGGATCCAAAAATAGATTTTCTATCAGAGATTTTGGAGGTTGATTCTGCCCTAGGTCAGAATCAGAAATTTTGGGTCGATGGTGACATTTACTTGAGTGTCAAAATCGAAACTGTGTCATATCAGAAAAATATTTTTGGATTTTGTATGTCTCTGCGTTTCTATTCTAGATCCGGTTGAAGATTTTCCAAAAACTCAATGCATGCCCCCAAAAATAGAATTCTTCAGATCTGTAACATTTTAAGGTTAGTACTTTCCTCCTACTCATTTCAATCTTTCTAAATCCATCACACATTCTTTTCTATAAATGGAATCTAAGGTCTTCCTCTTTTCTCTCATTTCTAATAGATTGACTCATTTATGCATTGATCCTTCCTTTGGTGTTAATCAATTTGGATCCTTCCTTTGTGTATTTGAGGTTAAAAGGAACATCTTATCTTCCCCACACATTTCAATAAAAATTCTAATTTCAAATGTAACAACATCTATTTTTTACTCCACTATATATATATATATACACAAAGGAATTTTAGATATATGTGCATATATGTTGGTGGGATTGTATGAATGGATGGGGGATATGGAGGGGGATAAGGGTTTATGCGTAAGGTTGGATTAATGGGATAGAAGGATGTGGAAGGATTGGTGGATAGTGAATGGAAGGTTGGAAGACTAGAAAATAAATAGATGAAGGATTTGGAAAGATCATCATTGGCGCACACCTTCAAGGGCAATGGAGTATTGGAGGAGTAGAGTGTGAAGGAGATGGAAGAGAAGATGTGGATTTGGGGATGTAAGAACCCAAAATAGATTTGGAAAATGGAGGATTGAAGGACTTTTGAGTAGAGAAAGTTGTCGGATTAACAAGTTTGATTTTTCTTTGATATGCATTGCTTCAATGAGTAGCTTCGGAATCCACATAAATTTATTATTCTTTTTGGGCCTTCGTGACCTTTTGAATTTTTATTTCATTTGGATCATATTTTTATTTTCTTGATCATGTCTTTTAGATGGGACATGTTGATCCTTGATTTTTTTGGATTTATGTCTTTATGAATTTTAGCTTTGGCATCCAATTTGCTTCCATTAGACAAGGTATGGGTGTACGAGGATAGATGGTGTGGAGATTTTATGAATTGAATAATGAACGGTAAATGTTTGAAGGAATTAAAGGATGTGTGCCTTTGTTGATCTTTCTTAGGTATTTGAGGTGATGTGATGGTGGACTTGGATATGGGGGTGGAGGTATGCAAGTACCCAAAATGGATGAAAGGCATGAAGGATTTGGTTTTTGGACATAAGGACCCAAAATGGATGTGGATGAGGAAGAGATAGTGTTTGGAACATAAGGGCCGAAAATGGATTTGGAAAATGGATGATGGGGATATTTGAATGGAGGGTTAGAAGTTTTACCAACATCTTGAGACATCATTTTTCCAAGGGAATACTTATTATTTTGAACACAAGATGCGAGTCCACATGATGGGATGATATAATCTTGAAAGAAGCCATGTTAGATAAAGGTAGAGGAACCAAGCTTAGATGTATGAGGTTTATGGGTGGATTGGATAGGTACGATGGGATTTTGTGGAGGATTGGGATCATGACATGAAGTTAAAGGGGTACTTTGATCTTGACTTTGGGGAGGATTATGTGGTGGAATGAAAGGGGTGATGGGATTGTGGGATGGAAGGTGATCATGCAATGGAGTGGAGGGGATAGAATCATGAGATGGAGTAATTTGATCTTGACATGGAGGGTAATTATTAGGGGATGAAATGAAAGACATGTCTTGATCTTGATTAGGGATGGGACCATGAGGGGGTTATTGAGATGTAAGTATGGAATCTTCTAATGGAAAGGTATAAGAAATGTCTTGCTCTAGATTAGGCATAGGATCATGAGTTGAACTAAGAAAGGCAAGGGTATCTTGGTATGGAAGGATAGAATCTTCACTTGGAGGGGTGTAAAAATGTAGAGAGAGGTTATGAGATGAGGGAATGCTTAGATCTAGTTGAGAGTAATCCATGTTTACATGCTTTGGAATAGGGTCTTCATGTTTTATGACTTGTGGTGATGGTGTGATGGATGGAGTGGAAGCTTTAAGTTTGATATAATGAAGAGATGGAAGATACCTTCCTAGGGTAGATGGAATGATTGAAGACTCATGAGGCTTATGAGATTGAGGTATGTCTTTATTTGGAAGGGATGGCAATGGCTTCATGACTTGGGGTGATTGCACAACTTGATGTGGGGATTTTTACTTATCTGCTAGTCCTTGGATCCCATCAATGGAAAAGGTAGTGTGGGATGGGGATGATGTAGGATTTGGAGGATTAGGATTGTATAGAGGTATAGGATTAGATGGAGGGAAATGGTTTTCATTTTTTATATGGAGGACAATTTTTTGAAGTTCTTGGATTTCTGAGGCAAGGTGGCTATGGAGGGAATCATGTGTTGGTGAGGAATAAGGAGATGGATTTCCCTTGTCAAAAGTAGAGGAAGGATAAGAAATGGTAGATGAATTGGGATTGAATATGATGTGTTAGAATTAGGGTTTAGCATGTTAAATTCCTCAACCTTTTTGTGAAACCAATCCATATTCATGATGTTCGAATGAGGGTTTTTGGAATTCATTTAGAATATGATGCAGATGAATATTTAGATTAAGAGTGGATGAAGTGAAATATTTGAGGATGGATGAAATATGAACTTAGGACTTAGGAGAATGATTGGAATTTTTTTTTATTTAAGAGCACATGGCCTTGGGGATTTTGATTTGATTGATTGGATATGAGGGAAGGGCCTCAAGGTTGGATTTGATTTGATTTGGATTTTGATTTAGATTTAAAGGTTTGAGAAAAACCTAGGTGAAATAGGACCCTATGATGGTGCAAACAAAGGATCTATTTGGATGATGACATCTTCTTCTACTTGGAGATAGACTAATAATCCCAAGAAAAATAGCATATGACTAAGAGAATTAACTAATTGAGATGGAGTGATGTTCTCAAAGAAATATGATTCAAATAGATTATTGCTAATGATGAGGGTTTATGCAATACTACGATAAATATTTCAACCTAGGATTTGAGTTTAAAATCTTGAACAAGGTATGAAATATGGAGTTTGATTTGTTGTGGGTTAATCTTGACTATGGTTGGATGTGGGTCAATCAAGATAACCAGGATTAAATTCCAAGGATTATGATGGTGCTCCTAAGCCAAAAGTATAAGATTTTATGAAAATTGGAATTAGAAGTAATGTGAATGAAGATTTTGAGTAAGAATGGATGAACTTTGAAAGATGAATGGGTATGTTTGAAGACAAGGGAATAATTAAGGTGTGACTAGTTTTGGATGAAGAGGAAGATGAATTAGATTAGGATTGGATAGAATAATATGAGGTTGACAAGTGGATTGGATTAGAGGAATGATGATTGGATTAGGTTGGAGGAAGATGAATGATTAGATTTGAATAAGAAAGAGGATGTTGATGTGGATTAGAGGGATGATTAGGATGGGGATTAGGAAGATTGTGGATGTTAGGATGGAATGATTAGAATTATTGAGAAGAATAATAATGACTTGGAAGAGGTGATTAGGATAAGAAGTATGATGATGAAGAAGAAGTGGGTTGATGTGGAGATGACAATGTAGGATTCTCACTGATTTTAGACTTTTTAGGTCAATTTGTTCATTGGTAAGAACTGATTTTCAACATACATTAAAGGCATTGACTATGCTAAGTATACCTTGACTCACATTTTAGGCATAATTGACAGTTATCGAAGACACATGTCTGAAAATAGTCCTGGAAGGAGCAAAGAAACCTTGAAATAGACAAGCAATTGTGAGTTTGGGGAATTTTGATAAAATTTTGATATTTCATTTACGTATGTACAAGTGACTCTTTCAAGCCACTTATGTTTTTATATGGTTTAACACAATGAAGACAATACAAACAGTAACTACCTTGGCTTCACATGAAATATTATAGCCCCATTTCTTGGTAGTCCTTTGGCTCGCACAGCAGTGTCACCCCCAAAAGGCTGCCCATGTTTTTGCCTTTTTCTAGGTATTGTTGTTGTGCTACAAAGAAATTTTTCTCTACACAATACCCTAGGACATGTATGACGGGAATCTTGGGGGGAGAATCTTCCCTCCCCTTGCACTATAATAAGTCACCGTTCAAAGGTGAATCAAGTAGGCTACTAATTAACAATTTCTAGTAAGATCTATGGCATCCCCCCAATCGATTTGTACACATGTGAGACACTTAAGTCTTTAGTAGACCATGTCAGCTCCTTACGCACTATTCACCTGATCTGAACTATAATCCACATAACACACCTGAGCTTGGTGGGATTGAGACAATTTTTTGTTCAGTGTCTCATTTCTATACCGGGTAGGGTATTTACAAGTTTCAGGTCATCCTCTAAAGGGGAAATGCACCCTCTATATAGACCTCTCTAGAAGCTATATTAAGCTAAGCTTTCTCTACACCCAAGTTCCATGAAGGTGAGGGGAGAGGATACAACTATATTTTAATCATAGCGTCATGTAAATTAAGGGATTCATCTAATGACAAATAACATGAAAGAAGTGTTAAAAAACACTTCTTCAAACACACTGAGAAGAGTTCACTTTCCAAATTGAACCTAATTAGAACAACTAAGTGTTTTCTACCTAAGAAAAAGACATAATTGTATATTTAAGCATGCAAGTTCAATTTATTTTCCAGACATCAAGAAAGAAAGCATGTAAGAAAAGTGTGATTGTTTTTCTTTAAGTCATTCAAGATTTTGTGAGGTTGATTCCCTTATGCATTTAAGCTTAGATGTACTTAATTCATTTAAGCAACATTCATTCAAAGACTAGTGTTTAAAGAATACAAGTTCATTCCCAAAATCCATTAAAATCTAAGGAAACCTGCATGAAAAATATTAGTAATATTAAAGTCTTCAACCCTGAAATGCTACAAAAAGGAAAACACATTAGTAACACTTAAAATCAACAAAAAAAATAAATGTCTTCTATGACAAGGTGGATACATAAGGTTACAATCAATATTCCACTATAATCATGCTAGATACAATATGTTGATTCCTAAAATTTGACTAAGTCTGAAATTTCTTAAAAATACTCAAAAACTAGAATTTGGATCTTAACTCCTATGACGCTGAAACCACTCTCAAACATCCTAAAAGTATATATTTAAATGATATATTTTAAATATAGACCTGGTGCTCAAATATGTCACTTATACTCAAATGATATATTTTAAATATAGACCTGGTGCTAAAATTGGTCTTAAGGACACATAAGAATTCTCAAGAAATCATTCAATAAATACCCATCTCTTAGAACTAGTTTAAAATGCAAGAAATGTCAAGACGGTAATGACAAGTCATAGACGGCTAATTAAGAGCGCAGACGGTGATCTATGAAAATGATAGAGTAATGCGCAGACGGTAGTTTTTAAGCGCAGACAGACATTCTACGTAGACAACAATTTTCAATCATAGATGACCATTCCAATGCAGAGACAACTCTACCGAATGGTTTCCAGAATGCAACGGAAAAATGTAGAAATTTTAGAATATTTCAAATTTTAAGGGACGTGGGTCCCACCGGGTGTGCCAAAATGTGTATGCTGAAAACCTACATGTTGGGATCGCACTTAGACATGCAAACATTAGAGCATATAATCATATTAACATATCAAAAGTACAATCAAAACAAAGCTTCCACCATCACCTATGATGAGCCAAACAAGTGCACCCAAGCCTTGTTGATTTTCTCTTAGAGAGGAATGTGGGTGTGCTCTCCCAACACAATAAACAAAATCCCACTATGATTGGATGATGATTAAAATGCAAACTAATGAATATGACAAAGAGCTCAAGAACAAGTATGAAGAACTTGTCTCAAGCTTTTACCAAGATGATGATGCAAATATAAAACTAAGCTAGAATGTTATGCATGATCAAGAGAAGTTAAGATTAATTGTTATTATCCTAACATGTAATATCTAAATGGATTCAAACTTGAAATGAACTTACATGTTAAATGCCCAAGAAAATGCTAAAATTAAACTAACATAATAACAATGCAAAAATAATGGATGCTTTTCTCTTCGAAAGAGCCTCTATTTATAGAGTTTTGGAGTGAAGGGAAGGGCTTGGATGAGGTGGAGCACATGTGGCATCCACATAGATGCCACATAGAGGACACAAGGGAAAGAGGACAAGCCATGCAAAAATTCAACACAAGCCTTTAAGGTTTGAGTGGCTCAAGGTTTCTCACACATGTGTGAGCAACTCTTGGGGAATGGAGTGGGGGACAAAAGGGTGGCTACATTTAAGGAAGTTGGTGGCTTCCTTGGTAGGAGTTTCTCACACATGTGTGAGCATTCCATTAGTGCTAAAAAGGTTAGGAATCACACTTTAAGTGTGATTAGTGTGTGCTAAGTGAGAGAATAAGAGGGATAGGTATGGTAGGGTAGGAATAGAGTAGGTTTCTAGATAGGATTAATAGGTCTTTAGGCTAGGCTTAGATTAATTATTCAAATTATATTTGAATTTAATCTTGATTTAGAGGAATATTAGAAATGTGAGGGAATAAATAAATTGATATTTATTTAAAAGGGGATTTAATGGAAATATATATATATATATATA
>MU224038.1:2903120-2917659 GCA_018584345.1 Thuja plicata
TATATATATATATATATATATGCATTACATCATTTGGTCAGCTTCCAATTACAATACAAAAAAAAATACTTATCCAAAAAGTAAATATAATGTCGGTGCTCTTGTATTACAAAAGTATAGGTAATTCACAATACCAATCCAACTTAGCACACTTGGATTCCATCTCATGCTCCCTCAATCGTCGCAACTATTCAACTGCTCTGTTTCATTATTCTGCTATCTTCGCATGTCTTCAAATCACTCTAACTCTCTGTAATCATCACCAAAACCAAATCAATCTTAACTGTAGGTCATACATACCCCAAATTATCTTCCTCTAATCTCTCTAGTTATCAAACATCATACACGATCTTTGTTTTCCAAAACAATTTTGTTATACTCTGTACTTTTATTTCTAAACTTGGTCGATTTCAGAATTGTATCACCAAAATTGTACTTAACTCAATCATACTATTAGATGTATTTCCGTAAATGAAAAGAATTGTCTCAAATCATCCTAAAAATATCACTTGCCAACAATCTCTCCCTTTGGCATTGATAGCAACACTTGTAGAAAAATTACCAAGTGTCCCAACACAAATTGTCTTCTCTTTTTCTCTTCTCTTCTCCTTTCTCATTTTTCTTCTCTCATCTCCCCCTTTAATAACAATGGCAAAGGTGTATCCAAAATTTTGCAAAAAAATGTGGAAATTAGTGCTTTCTCACTAGTTTTAGAATATTTTGAAAGGAATCTTCCAAGATTTTCACTTTTGTATTCCATGACTCTACCAATAACTAACTAACATGTATTAATCCATTCAATGCATAGGATGAAGTCTTTTCTACTTTTAACTCTATATGCATAGATTTTTCCAATGAATTTGTAGTCTTCTCCATATTAGATAGATGTACTTCAAGAATTCATAGCTTAGGAGTGATTAGACTCTTTAGCAAACCAAATCTTGTCATTACTCTCCCTTTCTCTATATACAAGACATTCAAATTGTCAAAAAACTCCATTACCTCTCTGTCCATCTCCATTACAGATTGTGAGGAGGTCTCACAACTGTCCATCATGTTGTTCAGAGTATCCCTTTCCTTTGCAATAATATCTTCAATATTTTGAATTTGTATGATAGGGTTCATATAATAGTTGTATAACATCCTTCCATTTGTGACACAACTTCTGGCCTTTGATGTAGCCAATCTTAGAATGCCCAAGTCCCATGAAATAGACTGGCATACTTCCTTTAACTTCTTCTCTAGATAAATTATTTCTACATTCTCCTCAGTGATATTCACTAAGGACTCATAGTGACCATCAAAATCATCTAGTGTCATTTTCAGATTCTCTACATCATCTTTACTTTGAAAAAAAATAGGGACTGGAAGCAGTTTATTCACGGTATCAATTGCTCTAGTAATTACTGTGTGTGTTATTTTGTGTACCTGTTAGCTACAACACAACACTTCAATAAGGCATTGTATTAGTGGAAAACAAGGGTTATCTAGCATATCAATCACTAAATCAACCTATTTCTTCCTATCTAGGAGGAGTGTGAAAAATGCTATAATTGCCCTCAGATTATGCATTTATCAGTGACATATACAACCTAGAATGAAAGATTTAAATGAAACTAATCTAAATGCTCAATAAATATGCATTCTAAGCTCTAAAAATGTAGATTATAACAATGCATACTAATAAATATAAAATCAATATGGATCTCTAATAATATGAACATCATAACAATGCTTTCAACAATCAAAAATCAGGGGCCCATTGAGCTTAAAACTCATTCTATTTATAGAATAAATTAGGAGTGAGAGGAGAGATAAGGCCATTAAATGCATGTGTAAGATCCTTAATGAGGGATAGAATTTATGAGACATGGTAAGGGTATAAGAAATTATGGTGCATTTATGAAAGAATTAATGAGGCATGGTAAGGGTATAAGCATTAATGATGCATTTATGAAAGCATTAATGAGGCATGGTGAGGGTGTAAGTCCAAGCTTGACAAAGTGGACTTTGGGGAAGGGGAGCTTGAGAAAGTGGACTTTTTGGAATGAGTTGAATTCCTAATCAAAATATTAGGAATGTGACATCATTAGGAATAGTTTTAAGATGGGATTAAGATTAGAATTAGGCTTAGCATGGGTGAAGAGGTTGGGATTAGTTTAAACCTAGGGTTAATATGGTTGAGATAGGTTAGGTTAGGGGTTAAAGGGAATATTAATGAATTGAATTATATAAATAATATATTCTTTCAATAATAGGGTAAATTAACTATTTAAGCTTTTGGCTTCATTTTATAATCAATTAGGACTATAGGCAACTAATTAAATTAATTAGGCTAGGGAGTTGGCTTTTTGCAAGTGATGAGGTGTAATTAGGATTTTATTTAATTCCTTTTAATTAATTAACTTAGCCATGTTTTTTATTTTTTTTAATAGAATTGAAATGATTTGATTTGATTGGCTAAGGTAATTAATGTAATTTAGTGATTAAATCACTTAGGAGATTAAATTTGATTTAAATAAATTATGCCAATAAATTGAAGAAATGTTTTGACATAATTGGGGGTATGATCACACTTAGGGAAAATAGGGTCTATGGTTAGAGTAGACAAAATTAGGGTGGTTACATTTTCCCCTCTTTGAATAGATGTGTGAGTAGCGCATTGATTCAAAGAAAGTTTTTTGATGTTGACTTCTGAAAGTTTGAGAATTTCACCCTTGATCGAACAAATTTTCTGATGAGATCAATCTCGCACTTGATTGAACTAAACTGATATAATTGACTTTGAACTTGATCGAACAAAAGTCAATAAGCATAGATCTTAAAGATACCAATTCTAAACTTGGTTGTCGTCCAAAAATTGATAATACCAACTTTGAACTTGATCGAACGAAAGTCAGTACAAAGCTGCTAGGAGCTTTAATAAGAATCTAAGAAAAACTAGACATAGGATATCCAACTTGTGAGAACTGAAGCCTTCAATCCAACAGTCCTGACTTATTCAAGGAACCGTCATGCCTTTAGTTTTTTGATAACGAATTCATTTTAATTTTGTTTCGAGAAAGAATTTGATTGATGATAGTGTGATCATGCCCCCTCAAGAAAAAAATTGAAGGAAAAAGAATAAAATCCCTCTGTTGAAATGATGTATCACTTGCATGGGTCAGTTAGATCAAGAAAGAATCAACTACAATAAGTTAAGAAATAGAGGTGTGTTAAGAGAAAATGCACATGTACCAAGTTAATTACGTTTAAAAAGTGAGTTTTGATTCTAGTTAAATGATGTCTGGCCAAGATTTTTGATGAATAATGTGCAATTTGATGATATAGAACCCGAAAAATGGATTGCGTAAAGATGGAAAATCATTTTCAGAACATATGGAGCAATTCAGCATTTTTAGTAACCGTCGTAAACATTTTACTACACTGTGTAGAACAATGTTGGTGCATTTTATTTCATTCCCAGTTGATTAAAAAGAGAAAAAAATGAGTTCCAAGTGTCTGGGAGGAGTTCTAGAGCTCCTAAATAGCTCAAAAAGTTAAATATATAGGTCCAAATTTACTTTTTACTCACTCATTTTCACTTTTCACCTTAGTAATTCAAAGAGCTCTATAGAGAAGATGGTGGTCCCCATGGAGAAGCATTGTTTCAAGCCTGGCCATTGACATCATCGTCCAGCTGACTACCCACCTCCAATAAGTACTTGAAAACCTACCTTTTAAAATTTCCATTTTTCATTTTTATGTATTTTAGCTCAAGTTATAGCCATCTAAATTTTGGCTCATTTCTGGTATTTGGTGTCGCATCCTGTAAAGCCTGCATTGCTTCTAGTTTTTCCCCAAATTCCCATGTCGCATCCAGTAACTTCAGGATCACACCATGTTTTCCATTTTGGGTCGCATGCTATAAGTTTTTTCATGTTTTGCAAGATTTTGCACACTCTAAAAATAGGGTCACACGTGGCATCCCATGTCACTTCCTGTGAAAAAAGGGTCACATCCCGGATGCCCCATCTCATCCCAAAAATTGGGGATCGCATCCTACAAAGAGGATCGCACCCCATAAAAACAAGGTTGTTTCTAGTTTTTAACTTAGTTAAATGCCCATTTTGACTGTTGACCATGAAAACACTTAGTTGATAGGTTTTCTTCTTAGTTGGCTTAGATAGAACACTGATTTTGAACTTTTCTTGAATTGATATCTGTTTGAATAGGTTCCTTTTGAGGTAGTGTCATTTTTAGGACCATATCATGGGTGTGTCATTGCTTTTTTGAGGGCTTTGACTAATGATGAGGCAAAGTTAGTTGTCTATGTTGGTTTACTATCATTGGGGGATTTACCCCATATCAGGGTAAATCAAGGGTTCTTGACTGCTCTCAACGAGAGGTGGCACTCAGAGCACAACACCTTCCATCTGCCTATGGGTGAGATGATCATCACAGTGGAGGACCTGTGGCAGATACTGAGAGTTCATTTGATGGGATGAGAGGTGCATTTTGATTTAACCTTAGCCTCATCGATCGTGATAGCATAGTGATTCTTTGGTGATGATACTATTGCGCACCGATATCTGACATGGGACTACATGTGTGATCACTATGAGCGCCTTCCTGTATACTTGGCTAGATTGATCAGAGGCATCCTTATGCTTGATTGAGGACAACATGGATTTATGGTTGGTTGGGTCGACATGCTCAAGTAGATTATTGTGTCAAGACATATATTTGCATGGGTTAGTTGCATCCTCGCACACATGTATAGAGAGCTACATAAGATAGTGTACCATTATTCATAGAGAATGACTCTTGGTATTTTGGTTCTTCAAATCTGGGCCTGGGAGCATGTCCTAGTTACAAGGCCGATAGTGGATAGCTAGCATCTACCAGAGCAGCCATACATATATATGTACTCAGGATGGATACAACAGGCCCATCCAGACAAGGTGGAGTATTTGTGCCATCTGTTGGATGATATGACTATAGTAGTGTGGCATCTTTACCTAGATTCTGAGGAGTGGGGATCAGATAGGTGTTAGATACCTTATTATTTTTAGAGAAGGTACCTGATCAAAAGGACCAGATATATCCTTGAGAGATTCTTAGTGACCCGTGTATTGAGGTAGTATGGCCGGTTGCAGCAAAGGTGCTCGGATCCATTTTTATATACATGGATTCATGATGAGACACCATAGTGGGGACTGCAATTGGGTTATGAGACTATGCAAAGATCCATTATAGAGATGGTAGTAGTACCTTGGGATCTGTGGCCTGATGTGGTTGATGCTGGATGTTCTGATGGATTACATGCGTAGATGCTTCAATATCCATTTCCACCATTCACAGTGCCTAATGGGGCCATTCCATAGATTGAGGATCCAATAGATTATGATCCCACTGAGGATCATGTTTTCAGAGGTTAAGGAGGAGATCAGAGAGATAGAGGAGCTATGGGGAGAGATGGAGGAAGGCATTGGAGAGATGCTAGGTGCCCTCCTCTTGATAGGGGGCAGGGTCTGGATGACTAGGATGATGTTGATGACAAGGGCATATGTGTGGTGGGTGGTGGAGAGAACACCAGTGGCAGTGGGAGTGGTAGGCAGACTTGGATTATATTTGTTTCTCCTCAGAGGGATCCAAGTCCTTTGTTGACTAGAGACAGAGATAGCAGTAGTGGGATAGGCCACAAGATAGGTTGCGGGATAGACCTTTAGGGTAGGATATAGGTAGGGGTCCAGGCTGAGATGGTGATGCACTATCTCAGTGTGAGCATGAGCAAGAGCATCTTTGAGCATAGATTACCACATTAAAGTCTCTTTTGGAAGATAGAGATACATAGCTTGAGTAGCTCAGGGTAGAGAGAGACACACAGGCTTATACTACAGTACATCAGGGATAGAGAGCCACATATTATTATTCTCTATATCATGCTATAGTATCAGAGGGTTAGAGAGTATTGTCCTTTTCATGCTTGGCCCAGCAATCTGAGGGGGACATGCCACCACCAACTCCATTTATTCCACCTCCTCCTCTGTCAGATTAGGGAGAGGGTGGGAGTCAGTCCTGATACTATATTTTTTTGTATATTGTGGATATCATAGTGTATATCTAGATCCTTTTGATATCATTCTTTTGTATGATGACATTTATACATGTATATCTGATTCATACTAATACCCTTTTTGTAGACAGTTCCACATTTTTTATCTATTACATATTTGATATATTTGAGATAGGTCTTCATGATCTTGATATGTTCATGGATTCTCATGCTTTTGATAGATGTTTCTATATTTTGATGCACATGTGATTATGTTTATCTTGGTCTTATGATGAGTTAGAGTAGATATGTTATGACATCATTTATGCTCTTTTGATTTATTACTGATATAAATGTGTTTCAAATGATACTAAGTGGATATGCAAATGAATATTTTTGAGATTTTCTTTATGCAAATAAATGTATGGATGTACTTAGGATGGAAAATTAAATGCAATTCTTGAATGTTTTTTTTTTATCTTTTTTTCTTTCTCATTTATGAATGCAGAATGTATGTCATGGATATGCAATGACATGAATATTAGTAATTTTGATGTATGTAATTAACTTGGATTTTAGATGAATCAAGAATTTTTTTTAAGCTCAAGTCCTCTTTATGTTGTTCCTTTTAAAATGAACCATGCAATCTCTAAATGCATCTACATGCAGACTCTTAGTACTGTCACTGATTTGTATACATTGTAGCATTTTATCATCATTGGGTGTTTGTTGTAATGGACATCACCTGATAGTAAAACTGTCACTAATACCCACCGGTATCATGAAAGTATGAATACTATGTGTATTAGATGAAATGTCATAAATAAACGTAGGCATCAAGGCATAGAAGCCAGCATGACAAGTTAGTTATCTCCTTTCAATGTTTAGAATCAGTTTCTTTTTAAGTGTAATGTAAGATATGTGACCCGTAATGACCTTGAAAATTCATATCCTTGGGTACATCATGTAGCATACACCTTAGTGAGAATCTAATTTAGAAAATGGACAAGGAAATTGTGTCAACCTCACCGTAGTTTACACATAACAAAGATCGAGATATATGTGGCTATACACTCATGTTGGCAACTCTTACCATAAACATCCAAGTTAGGTGAAATTTATAGGATCATTTGGAACAATCACCATACGTAGAAAAACCAATAAAATGTTATACCCCCTGTCCTTGCGACTCTTTATTTTTGAATATACATCATGGAGTTACTCAGAAGACATAACAATCACCAATTGAGAATCAATCAAAAAAAAATTATAATTGCTTAGATGCCCCTAGTATGAGACATCATGGGAACATAAAAGAATCATAATCAAAACAAGATCAAACTATGTGTTTAAGTAGTATTGAGAAATACTATTGATTCATTTTTCAAGTGTAGTAGAGATTCATCAATCAAAATTTGGAATATGAGAAATATATTTTCCTATTTGAGTGTATGCAAGATTATATGTGTCAGCAATTGCAATCCAATGTAGTGTTTAGAAACACTGGTTAATGAAAGTGTTGAGAAAGACTTGTTCATTTTAAGTTCCTAGATTAAAGTGTTGAGAAACACTAGCTTGATGTCTGGTACTATTTGGAGAGGCAAACCATCCTAGACAAGATGCTTAGGACAACCTAGCAGACGCAAACTGACCATGCTAGAAAAGATGCCCCCAGTGCAGAATGAGTATTGCTAAGACATAAATGTAGACAAATCCCAAGCAATGATAGGACATTTGTAAGGAATTAGAGTCACCAAATAGCACAGGTGCAAGTATGGAAGTTTAGTGTCGTCAGTGTATTGATAGATAGAGAACAGAGTTTGAATGACATCTGCTTGGCAGGTTTTCACCACTTGGCAAAGCTTTTTTATTTTTTCTACCAAGATGCCTATTTGCCAAGTTTTCATCAAGGCACTTTTCTCTTTTTTAATTTTTTTGCAATTTTTTCTTTTTTAAAATTTTTTTTGTAGTATCAAAGGGCCTTTTTGCTAGGTTTTGAGCAAGGATACCTTTGTTCAAGAATTTTTCCACTAGTTTTAAATTTCTTGAGGATCAATTTTCTAATTTTTTTTGGGGGTATTTTATGCTAGCCAAATAGGTTCTTAGGATTCTCCTTCAAAATGAGAAATGCCACTTGAAAGTGTTGTGGTTTGACCTTTTTATTGTACCCATTTTACATGCATTATTGGTACACTTTCAGATGATCAAACATTTTTTTCCTGTGCTCATCAAGTAAGTCTAAATAATTTACCTGATCAATGTGGTATTGTTTTTCAGTAACAAGACCTTCTAAAGATACCTGAAAAGATGGGATTTCAACCTCAATAGGTAATACTCCCTCAGCACCATAGACTAGGGCGAATGGTGTGGCTCCATTTGGTATTCTGATGGTTGTTTTGTAGACCCAAAGTGTCATATTTAATTGTAAATTCCAGTCTCTGCCAGACTTACTCAAAGTTCTGTGTAGGATTTTGAGAATTTTTTTGTTAGATGCCTCAACCTGTTCATTACCTTGAAAAAAATAGATTGAGGAACAATGTTGAGTAATTTGGAACTGTGTGCAAAGGTCTTCAATGTCTTTGTTTTTAAATTGACCCCCATTGTCTGTTACAATTGAAGAGGGTATCACATATCTACAAATAATGCAATTCAAGATAAACATAGCCACCTGTTTGCCAGTGGATTTGATTAGTGGCATGACTTTGACCCACTTTGTGAAATACTCACTGGTTGCAATGATGTATTTGTGTCCACTTGAAGAATTCGGATATATTTTTCCAACCAAATCAAAGGCCCATTGTTGAAATGGACAATTTTTATGAATGGTATAAGTTCTCTAGCAGGAGCATGGATGATATTTCCATGTGTTTAGCATTTATAACATGTCTTTGAAAATTGAATAGCATCTTTTTCTATTATGGGCCAGTAATAGCCTACTCTTAGCAGTTTCTTAGCCAATGAAAAGCCATTTTAGTGTGATCCACATACACCTTCGTGGACTTCCTTCAATGTGTGATCTGACTCCTCTTGTTCTAAAAACCTAAGAAGTGTACCGTCAAGACCTCATTTATATAAGTTATTAGTAATGAGGACATAATGCAATGTTTTCCTAATTAGGCCTCATTTTTCATTTCTGGATAGGTCATTGAGTATAGTTTGATCAGTTAGGTAAGCAATGATTTTAGCATACCGAGATGGGTCTTGGGTGTTCAAAGCATAAATTACTTGGTATTCGGGGGTATCAAAGGTTGGGTAGGATATTTCTTCCACCAAGAATTCATAGAAGAATTGGTGTTCCTCTAGTTGTAACATGGATGCCAGTGTAGCCATAGCATCTGTAGCTTTATTTTATGTTCTTGGTATTTGCTAGAATGTGACGAAGACAAAGTACTTCTTTAGGTCATCAACCAATTGTCAGTAGAGCATCAAATTCTCATCTTTGGTCTAATAATATCCATTTACTTGATTGATAATGAGTTGGGAGTCACCATACACATGTAACTCTACAATATTCCATTTCATAGCAAGTTTAAGAAAATTTACTAATGATTCATATTCAAAAATGTTATTTGTGCATGGAAACATCAATTTGTAGGACTTGGGTATTTTGTATCCTTGAGGAGTTATGAATAGAACCCCTGCTCCAGAGCCTTGTTGCATGAAATAAACATCAAAGTACATCTTCCATGGATACTCAGTTAGATGCATAATTGTTTCACCAGGGAACTCAGTTATCAGTGGTGTATCATCTTGGAGTGATGAATCAGCTAATTGATCAGTGAGGACTTGTCCTTTAATAGCTCTTCTGTCTACATACTCAATGTCAAATTCACTCAGAATCAGGACCCACTTTGCTAGTCATCCTGTTAATTTTGAATTTCTTAAGAGATATTTCAAAGGATCTATCTTTGCAATGAGCTTTACTAAATATGATAGCATATAATGTCTCAATTTCTATGATGCAAAGACAACTACTAAGAAATCCTTTTCAATTATACTGTAATTGAGTTCATAAGATACTAGTGTTCTGCTGATATAGTAGATTGTTATTTCCTTTTAAGTTTCAGCTTCTTGTGCCAGTAATACTCCCAATGATGTAGTTGTAGCTAAAATATAGAGGAGTAATGGCTTTCCATGAATGGGTGCCATGAGAATAGGAGTAGCCAAGTACTCTTTTAATTATTTGAAGTTATTTTCATAATGTTCATCCCATTTGAAGGCGACACCTTTATCTACCAATCTAGTAAAGGGTTGTGCTTTGTTTGCAAGTTGTGACATAAACCTCCTGATTGACTGTAGTCTTCCTTGTAATGTCCTTATTTGACTAATGTTGCATGGAGGAGTCATTTCTAGTATAGCTTTAACTTTTTCAGGGTCTACCTCAATTCCTTTAGCTGATACAATAAACCCTAAAAAATTCCCTGATTGAACCCCAAAGGCACATTTCTTTGGATTGATCTTGAGTTTAAATTGCTCCATGTGATCTAATATCTTCCGCAAGTCTTCAATATGAGTATTCATTTCTTTTTATTTAGCTAAGGTATCATCCATGTAATCCTCCATGTTTTTATGCATCATATCATGGAATATAGTAGTCATAGCTCTTTGGTATGTAGCACCTACATTATTTAACCCAAATGGCATAATGTTCCAGCAAAAATTTCCCCACGCGCATGTGAATGCAGTCTTCTCTTGATCTTCAGGAGAAATGTTAATCTGGTTATAGCCTGAGACACCATCCATTAATGAGTACATTTGGTAGCATGTTGTTAGATCTATGATCATATCAATGTTTGGTAGTGGAAAATCATCTTTAGGACATGCTTTTTTTAAGTTGCTAAAGTCTATACAGATCCTGATAGATTTATATGTTTTAGATACTAGTACCACATTAGAAATCCATCCTGTGTAAGCGATGACTTTTATGAATCCAGCTTTCAGTGATTTTTGTAGCTCTGCTTTCACCATTAATGCAACATGAGGATGCATCTTTCTTATTTTTTGTTTCACAGGTTTGATCCCAGGAGCTATAGACAAATGATGCATTATTAACTCAGCTTCAATTCCAGGCATATTTGTGTAAGACCATGAAAAGTTGATCTTTTTCTCTTCTAGGAATACTGCGAATTGTATATTCTCCTCATCTGACAAAGATTGTGCTAGGTGAACAATTTGAGGAAATTTAGTTGGACCAAGATAGTTGGTTGTGTTGGTTCTATCAAAACTAAATATCTTTCTTGGAAGTGTTCAGGGAGAATATAAAGAATCTCATCTTTTGGCACATCTGAGAGGTTTTCACCATCAGACACATCTTTTATTTTTACTATTTTTGAATCTAACACTACCACAACGTGGTTTTCACCATCAGTTCTTTTTTTCTTTCTCTTTTTCAATTTTTGACTGAGAAATTTGATATCCTCCTGTGACATGTTCACACTCCTTGCATTGGTGGAAGAAGGATAAGGTTCACAAGAATTTAGGTAGCAAGCCAAAGTGTAGTCATTAGGGAAGTTCATGATAGGATTAGGATCTGAATTTGTCCAATCAATTAAGCTAGGTTTTATCAAGGATAATGAATCAGAGTTTGGTAAGGATAGCATCACGTTAGTGTCAAAACTATTAATGGATAAGACATGTTCTGTTAGGTCTACTTCTATGATGCTTAGATTATCAAGAGTTAAACTATCATTAATAGGGTCATTGTGGGTAATATGTGGACCTAACTCTAGTGACTCATCAGCTGAGCTTTCTTCCTCTTCTCTCAACAAAATGGAACTCATTGCTTGTAGTCTCATAATATCCTCTAGACCTAGTAAAACACCAATTTCTTTATCAATAATTCTAGGCAATGGTATCTCATCTTATTCAGGAGCAACAGCAGTGTCAGGGGAAGTGTTAGAACTCTCTCCTCTTTGAAATATTGGTGCCAACTTATGAATCACATCTACTTCAATGTCCATGGTAGCATCAGATAGGACATCTCATTCATAATCATGTGAGTTTGTTATTTCATCATCTGATCTGTTTAGAAATTCAGCAATAGTTACCTGATGTACTCTATTAGCCACTTGTAGATCAAAGTGTGGTAAATATAGGATGTGTGAAACTGTGACTAACTACCCCTAGTTAGGATGTGAATCATGTTGTCGAGGTGTGTCTTCATTAGTTTTTTCTATCAATGGATTTTCTGGAGTGTCTTTTGTTGTTTCCTCTACCTCTTGAATAGTAGCTTGTGTTAATAAAGGAACATGAATGTCTTGTGGTGTCTCAAAGCTAGGTACATATATTTCTCCTTGATATTTGGGATACTCTATACCAATATGAAATAATCTCTCATAGGTCCATTATTCTAGTTCTGTTTCTTCTTCTTCATCACTTCCTTCATCAAACATTGGACCGTCTCTTGAAGTAGGGTTTTAAGATTTATTATTGAAACCTAGTCTTGTTTTATCTTTGGTATTTATGAATTCCATGTGTATAGGTTCAACAAGTCCCTTTCCTTTGTCTCCTAAAGGTCCTTCTCCTTTATATCCCATTTTTTTGAGAATATCATATCCTTTACCATACTTTTCTGGGGATATTTCCATGTGTTTTACCTCATTGTCTTTTGGTTCTCCCTTGTAAAGCCAAGCCAAGACTTCTTTTTCTTATTTTTCATCCTCTTGGGAGGTAGATTCTTTAACCATACCATTTTCTTTGTGAATTTCTAGGTTTTTAGATGTAGTGGGTGTGAATATGGGGAAGGTTTCCCATAAGATCTTGGTGATACGGGAATTTCTATCAATGATGTGGTCATGTCTAGCTTTTATTCTCCCATACTAGTTTCTTAAAGTTTTAAGGTCTTTCTAAAGCTTTTCATAGCCATGTCTTTAGTATTTGTAGGTACATTTTATTTTGGAACTTCCTTGTTATGAGGGACTATACTATCTGCTTTAACATTGTTGCAAGTATAATTGGCATCTGCAGCAATTGTTACCTCCACCCCATTATGTGGGAATTCAATACACTGGTGGTAAGTAGATGGTACTGCTTGCATTTCCTAGATCCAAGGTCTTCCCAATAGTATGTTGTAGGCCAGTGGTAGATCAAGAACATGACATATCACATTTTTTTCAACTGGTCCTATTCTAATTGGTAGAATAATGAGGCCTTTAGAGGATCTTTCTTCTTCATCACAACCTTTGATAGTGATCTTACTTCTTGAATCAATGGTTTGTTCTGAGAGACCCAACTTCCTGATTAGATTGAGAGTACAAATGTTCAACCCTGCACCTCCATCTATCAATACATGTCTAACACAGGATTTGTGAATGAGCACTTCAATGTGTAGAGGTTGGTTATGCGGATGTGTCAAGGATTTATCATCTTCTTCTGAAAAAGAGAGGTAATGTGGTGATGATATAAGATATGATTAAGCATTGCTTGGAATTTGTCTGCATCAATGTCTTTTGGTACATTTTCTGAATGTAGGGCTTGTTCAAGATTTTCCCTATGCACTAAGGAGATTTTAAGTAACTCAAAGATAGAAATTTGAGCAAAGGTTTATTGCAATTGATCCACCAGGTTATAGTTCATTTCTGGAATGGTAACCATTTTTTTTGCTGTAATTGGTTTGTGAATAGTTTTTGGCAAGTTGACTACCTGAGGATGCATGACTCATTTTGTGTTGTCATCATGGCAACAAAGTCATGTTTAGTCTCTATCTTAAAAGACAAAATGACTAAGTAAGGCAAACAGGGTAGACAGAGATCCTTAGCGATCAGCACATCAGCGCATGTGTGAGAGATTGATTTAGCTTATGCATGTTCAGATATAATTTGTATGACACATGTACATGCTACATCCAGACGTGCATAGTATGGAACTATAGTATGGAAAAGTTACAAGCAGATCAATAGACTAGCATTCCAGGAGACAGAGCATGGAAGCCGACTAAGTGTTTTGATCAGCGTGTGTTATTTTATAATGTAATGGCTAAGCACCTTTGGTTATATGATTGTAATTATTTAATTATAATTGTAGTAAACACTCTTGATCTAACTTGCTCGGAAGCGTTGTATATTTTGTTTTAGGGTTGACTAGTGTTTTGTTTTGGGTCGTGCCTATTCAGATTTGAATATATAAGTATGTAATGTAAAGATATGATAGAAGTGTCAATTATTATGTAAGAGGAAGATACAAAGGGATAGTACTATGAAGTCAGTATATATTATAGCTCTATGAGAGAGGAAGAGCATTCATGCATACACGAAACTGATCAGACAACAGTGTCATCACAACAATTCATTATAATATAGTGCATATCATCTTTCAGAAGGTTGTAGCCTTCATCTTATTGGGTAGTGAGCCTAGGAAGTTAGCCATATACCTTTAACAGGGTTTTTTAAAAGACTCCTAATAGGGTCTGACCTTTAACTAGGTCATTGTACTCATATTGTAAAGACTGCTTCTAACAGGGCAAAGGAACTCTCACAAGTTCATTATACTTAGTACAATATTTGT
>MU224038.1:2921118-2940616 GCA_018584345.1 Thuja plicata
AGCCTCATCTCTGAACTAAGACAAGGACCCTACAAATTATGAACAAGGAGTATGAACAGATAGGTAAGGAGACTGAAAAGGCATTTGCACAAGTCTTTATGGATAGACACATGTATCCACCAATGGCACCTATAGTAAAAGTTACTCCAGCTCCTCCCAAACAGGCTACAAAACCAGTAATTCAAATTGCGCCTATGACAGATCCACAGGTCTCAGCTCCCACGGTGACAATAACTTCTGATATAGATAAAGACTCAGAAGACACTATAGTAGTTGACAATGTCAAGATATCCATGACTGAATCTGAAAAATATATGGACAAAGTTGATAAGGCACTTGTAAGCACAAAATAAATGTGCACTGATGATACCTCTAAACAACAAGATGAAGTTCCCATCAATGATCAAATTAACATAAATGAAGATACTCAAGATGATACTCAAGGTGACAAGACGCCAATAAAAGAGAAACTAGTAAAGGTTGAATGCGTGGATACTAGTCAAAACACTATATTCTCACCATCCACTCAACAATCTACCTCATTGTTGTCAAGGTTAACTCCTGATTCAGCAAGTTTGGATGCATGGGGAGAAGAAGACCTAATCAAAATCAGTGTTCTTGATATGGAAAAAGAAAAGGAAAAACAAGTGATGAGGAACCCTCACTTTTTGGAAACAGTGAACATTTTGAATGACATAGTGTCGGCTGATCAAAAAGTAGCTAAAGTCCAATCAGTTGAAGATGTGGACAATATTTTGTCAATCTTTAAATCACACTTTGTAAACTTTGTAGACTTTGTTACTAATATTTTAGAAGATGAATATAAGAAGGAGAGACTGAATGATTTGGTAAAGAAATTTACCTTAGACTTGAACTCCTTAAAGACTAGACAATCTATATTGAAGGAATTGGCAGATAAAGGAAAGAGAGTCATAGAAAACTATATGGATAGAGTGAAGCTCACCTCTGAGCAGACCAAAAAGGTAGAAGAAGTAGATTTAATGATAGATATCATAATAAAATTAGTTGAAACTTCCACGCAAGACATGAACATATGTAACAATGTCTACCAGGGGTAGATAGATAAAATTGAGAAAGCAAAGTTAGAAATCAGCAAGATAAGGGTAAGGCAAACCCAGTTAAGAAATGCACTTGCGCCATCCCTAGCAGTCCTCAATGAGAAAATTACACAGATTGATGCCACTATTTTGATATATGATCAAGGTCCCTGCATGGATCTAATAAAAATGGAGAAGCTGACATATGCATTGTGCGCGCATCTACAAACAGTTGATGCTATGAAGGTATTTTGGCAGAAAGAGATCCAATCTCTTAAAATTGCATACCGTGAAGTGTATATGGAGTAAGTATGCAATAGACTTACAAGTTTTGTACACCTTTGTCATTAATGTCAAAGGGGGAGTAATATAGAATGTGTATATGCGGAGAAGTATATGTATATATGATGTTATACAGTCACTTTTTGTGTTAATTCATTTTGGGTAACTTGACCACATTCCTTTGTTGCCATAAATGACAAAGGGGGAGATTGTTGGCAAGTTGACTACTTGAGGATGCATGACTCATTTTGTGTTTTCATCATGGAAACAAAGTCATGTTTAGTCCCTATCTTAAAAGACAAAATGACTAAGTAAGGCAAATAGGGCAGACAGAGATACTCAGTGATCAGCACATCAGCGCATGTGCGAGAGATCGATTTAGCTTATGTGTGTTTAGATATAAGTTGTATGACATGTGTACATGCTACATCCAAACATGCATAGTATGGAACTATAGTACATAAAAGTTACAAGCAGATCAATAGACCAGCAGTCCAGGAGACAGAGTATGGAAGCCGACTAAGTGTTTTGATCAACGTGTGTTATTTTATAATGTAATGGCTAAGCGCCTTTGGTTATATGATTATAATGATCTAAGTAACATTGTAGTAAACATGCTTGAGCTGACTTGTTTGGAAGCATTGTATATTTTCTTTTAGGGTCGACTAGTGTTTTGTTTTGGGTCGCGCCTATTCGGATTTGAATATATAAGTATGTAATGTAAAGATATGATAGAAGTGTTGATTATTATGTAAGAGGAAGATACAGAGGGATAGTACTATGAATTCAGTAGATGATATAGCTCTTTGAGAGAGGAATAGCATTCGTGCATACACAGAACTGATCAGACAACACTGTCATCACAACAGTTCATTCTGATATAGTGCATATCATCTTTCAGAAGGTTGTAGCCTTCATCTTATTGGGCAGTGAGCCATATACATTTAACGGGGTTTTGTAAAAGACTCCTAACAGGGTCCAACCTTTAACTAGGTCATTGTACTCATATTGTAAAGACTACTTCTAACAGGGCAAAGGAACTCTCACAAGTTCATTATACTTGTGGGTACTAATTGCCCCCGGGGTTTTCCTCTGATCAAGGTTTCCCCATAATCATATCTTGTGTTATGAGTTGTTATGTTAAGCTTCATTCTATGTATGTTTGATTTATGTTTAAGTTTTTGAAAAATTAATTAATAGACAAACACTTATTCACCCCCCCCCCCTCTCAGTGTTTCTAACAATAGTCACAATAGGTACTTTGGAAGTTGTTGCTAGTTTTGATGGGGAATTAGGTCCTTTGATTGTGAATTGTTCTTGACTTCGTGTCACTGCATTTGATTGCGAAGATGTGTCCTTAACACCTTTGATAGTGATCACATTAATGGAGTCATATTTAATGTCTGGCATATTGATCACATTATCATGATTGGAGTAGGTATAGTTTACTTCATTTCCTTTTCCTTTAAATGCTTCCCCTTTCTCATAATTAGGGAACAGTTTGTTAAATGTCGTATGGTCTTCATTAGTGGTGTGTCCTTCCACTTTGATATTTCCTCCTTCAATAAGGTCTTTTATAGCATGTTTAAATTTAAGACAATTATTAGTCTTATGTCCCTTGTTTTTATGAAAGATATAATAAGAATTGTCATCCCACCATCTTGGTTTGACTTCTGGTTCTCATAGTTTTGAATTTGGGATTGTAAGAACTTTGTTGTCCAAGAGTATCTTTAAAAATGTCTCAAGAGGTTCTCCCAAAGGAGTGAATGTTCATTGAGGTTTATAAGTCCATGGTCGACTCTTGTTGTTCTCATTGTTTTCTTAAGGTATTATGGTTGTTACCTTGGCATCTTTACTTGCATGCACGTTATTTGTTAGATTGAACACTGGTGGTTTAGGATTAGCATTAGATGCATCTACTACTCCATCATTAACAACATTCTTGTTTTTTTTCCACCATTTAGGTTTGTTTTTGGAGTTGGTAGATTTCCTATCACTTTGGAGAGTGATTTCTCATTTCTTAACCATGACCTCTTCAATACGGATGGCACTCTTGATCATCCTATCAAAGCTAGGTGAATCTTGCATTTGCAATGCATAGTTTAATTCAGGTATCAATTTATTTGTGAATATTTCCATCTTTACTGATTCGGGAATAGCTCTTGAATACCTTGCAAATATTTTCCTCCACCTTTGTAAAAATTGTGTAAAGGATTCACTGTTTCTTTGCTTTGTGTTACACAAGTCCATCATGGTTATGTCATGTTGTATATTGTAGGAGTAATGTTGGATAAATCATTGAATCAAATCCTCAAAATATTTTACCTTAGGTGTGAGTTTGGAGAACCACTCCATAGAATTTCCGCCTAGACTTCCTAGAAATAGCCTCATTAGGTATGTAGGTTTGTGCATGTACTCTATGCTTAGAGCACAAAACTCTCACACATGGTCATGTGGATCAGTTTCTCCCATATACTTGTCATATTTTGGCCTTTCCATGTGGGGAGCAAAGGGAACCATATTAATACTTTTATCAAAAGGAAATGGACAAATGGAGTCCAAAGAGTATTTTGTTTTGGGTTTAACCTTCTCTTGTTTGAGTGTTGCAATTTCTGCTTGCATCAAGGTCATTACATTGGTGAGAATAGAGATAGGGGTTGATATCTCTTTTTCCTTTAGTTTTTCAACATCATAATCTTTAGGTAATTTTACTCCAATGGATGCTAGATGGAGAAAATATTTCTCTTTGTCTTCACCAATTATCTTTTATAATGTTCTTTGGAATTTCCTACTTTGTTTGAGCCTATTGTACTCTTCTTTGGGAATGTCTTTATCACTTTTTGACTCAAACAAAGGGCGTGTGATGTTGACTTCTTCCTCATTACTGGTATTGTCTTAATCTCACTGGTTTTTCTCATGGTTTTATTCTTTGAAGGCATTAGCCCATTCATTCCGATCAGCATCCATTGCTGGTGATTCTTTGTCAAATAGAGGGTTGTGAGATGTCTCTCCTTTTTGAAAATGTAGCAATTTAGGAGGTACTTCTAATTCTTCAATAAGATAATTTTTATGTCTTCTGTTAACCATGAAGTTGTATCTCAACTATGTCCAAAGGTTCCCAATAGTGTCAAGTCAAGTCTCAAATCGTTCAAGTATGTGTGTCCAAGTTGTAAGGATTGTTTATTGTTTGATGTAATTAAACGATCTGAGCGTCAAAGGGTTAGAATGCCCTGATAGTGAGCTGGGAATCCAGTTGTTTTTGAGAGTGAATAGACCACACATTTTGAGACAGATTGTAAGAGTTCAAAATGATAGGCAAGGTAGACCTGAAAAAGTTTTTGAAACATCAACAGAGAGACCAGAAAAATCAATAGGGTCAGACTAATGAGCCAAAAGGGTACCCAAAAAAACTGATTTTCTCTGAGAGGCAACTATGCAAATGCCCACTGTCCCAGATGTGACACTCAAAATGTGAGCTTTTGCAAAACTAGATGTGAGCCTAAGTATCCTAGATGCGAACTTTTTCCCTTGAAGTGATGCAGGATTGACCAGATGTGAGCTTGCACACTGAATGCGACTTTGCACAGCTAGATGCAAGCCATGATAGACTAAATATGACCCTTTGATGTTCTGTCAATTTTTGGTCTGACTTTTCTTGAATTTTTTGCAAATTTGTCTGATATTAGGTTCTTTTTGATTTTTTCCAATGAGTGAAAAATATAGTATTTATCCAGATGATTGAATTTTGTTTCTTGTTTGAATGATTTATCTTGTTAATGAGCTTCTAAACACATCAAACATTTTTGCATTATTAGGGGTGAACAAAACACATTATTACACCCTATTTTCTAAGTAGAGGGTGAAAATCTTTGCTTGTTGACTTAGATACACACTCAAATGCTAATTAGAATATGGCTACCACCAAGCACACAATGGCTCCAGTCATGATTGCATATTATCTGATTCCAAATGCAAGTGAGGGCACAAAATGATGAGTATCTTGGGGCGATTACTTTTTTCCTTGCATAAATATTATCACCCTTTCGGGGATGAATCAGGTAGTTTGACTACAAAGTTTTTGTTTATGATGGGGAAATCTGTTCAAAACCATTTCCCATAGAATTTAATATAGAAAAATTGAGGTGTATAGTCCTATGATTACTCAAATATGTATAGTCTAGCAAGAAAGATTCAAGCGGCTCCAATTTACACATACCTAAGAATTTTCAAGGAATGATGTCAAAATTCCAAGAACAAAACTGATTCTATTTTTTGAGGCTTTGGCCTACAAAGAAGCAATTATTTATAGTGAGTTGGAAGGGTTGGCATAAAAATTGTCCTCACTTGGGTCATTCCTGAGAGATTTTTCCCTCAACCAGTGGGCCCTCTAATGTCTAATAAGCATACAAAGGATTGGCAAGCTTAGGATTTCAAGATTTTTGTTTCTTTGAAAGAAGAAGATCACTCTCCTAGTCCATGTCATTTTCTCCTAAAACACTTCAATTAGTTGTTCATTCCCTCAAACCACTTCACTCACAACTCAATCCCCCATATCAAGTTTTTGATTCCCCCACTTGGAAGGAAGAGGAAATCCTCTAGTGAGAGTGAAAAGCAAGTTTAAGCTTGATTTAAATATTCCTAAGTTAATGAAAACACAAGTACTTTGAAAGCAACGTTTGTTTGTGTTGATCTCTAAGTTTTGTTGATCATTAGTGTCCCACACTTAGTCATTTATCTTGGAAGTTTTAGTCGGTCATCACTACGGCCGAGCTATCTGATTTAGGCTGAGTTATCCAGCATAGTCATTGTCGAGTAGATAATAGTTGCCAAGTCACATGGTTACCAAGTTCAGTCCATGTCGAGCACCAGAGTCTTTTTGTGCCGAGAAAGACTGTTTTGTTTTGTATGTCAGGAATGACACCAATTTTGAGGTAAAGTATTTTAGGCCAACTTATTTAAGAATTTAATATTTTCAACAAGATAATTATGCATTTAATTATTTGATCCAACTACGTGGCATGGAGTCAATCAAAAAATTGGAATGTCCAAGCGGCATAAGCATTTGATCTTGATCGTTGATCTAGATCTAATTGCCAGATACGTAAAGTATATCAAGATTTCTTCTTACCCTAAATGGAGAGTATTGTAAGAGGTGTATGCATATAAGAGAGATGTGTGAAGGGTTGTTTTGAGAGAGGAAGCATAGATCTAGCAGAGTGAAAGTGCAGTGAGCACCAGAGTAAATATATATCAAATTATTAGATCAAAGAAGGTATTGAAAAGAGGAGATCCGTTATCAACATCAGAGTGCATATCAAAGGATCAAATCTTGAGACATTCTAAAAAGTGTATCAGGTGAAATCTCTTAACAGGGTTGTTCTAGTAGACCTTTCTAAATATCTTAGCCAAGTGCTTACTTTGTTGTAAGTTTAAATCCTTTTACAATGTAGATTGTAATGACCTGTAGCTCTTAACTGGGTAGACCTTTAACTAGGTAGATTACAAATTGTGATCAAATTTTGTAGCCCTAACAGGCACACTTTATTGCTGCAATAGTGAAGATTTTTGTGGGTGTCATCCCCACCCCAGTTTTACCTTATTGGGTTTCTGGGTTACCAAATTCTATGTCTTGAGTTATTTATTTATTGTCATGGATGCTACTAGATGATAGATCAATTACATTTATGCATGATTGTGGATCAGTTTGTTTTAAGTGATAAAAAGTTGAAGATCTAATTCACCCCCCCCCCTCTCAGTATATTTCTTTCCCATATTTTATTTCCAACAATTGGTATCAGAGCTCAGTTCTCCCATAAAAGGTTTTAATCAGCTTGAAATTAAAGATCTTGAGATGGAGATTTACAAATTGGGTAAAGTCATTGAGAATAAAAAATTGAAATTCAGCTAGCATTACATCACCTTGAGATAGAAAGATAGGAATTGAGAAAGTCCTTGATATCTAGGAAAGATTTGGCCAAACAAATGAATGACACTCAATATCAGGAAGAAGTCACTACAAGTCTATTTCAGAATGGAAACTCTACTGAGAGTGATGTAGCGATTTCAGATCTACTGGAAAGGAACAATATATTGTGTGAAGAAGTCAGAAACCTGAAAAGAGAACAATAAATGCAAACAGTAAGACTATGTGAAGTAGTGGAACAAAAGAAGAAAGTTGAAGATGAAAAAGCTATGGCTGAAGAAGACAAAAGAGTGATGACTATCAGACTTGATGAAAGGACACATGATGTATAAATGATGACAAATAATCAGGTTGACATGGTGAATCAACTACTACTTGCAAATCAAGAGATTAGTAGGAAAGACATAAATTGTGAATCTGAGATCTGAGAACAGTCAATTGAAAGATGAATTGAGATCTGAAAAAGAACTTAATGAAAGATTGAATAGACCCAATGAAGCTTTGACTCATTTTGAAAACCTAATGGAAGCATCAAGGAGATCTAAAGATTCTTCTGGATTAGGTCATATCAAACAACAGACATCTACTTAGAAAGGAGAATCATCTAAGATTGGTGAAAATAGGAATGCGAAGTCAAACAACATCAAACCTGTATATCACCACTATGGAAAACTAGGACACACAGCAAACATCTACAAAAGCAAGAATGATAAGTCCAATCCTAAACCTATGTTCAATGCTTATTGCTTTAACTATAAGAAGTTTGGACATCAAGCACCTAAATGTTGGGCAAAGGCAAATAATGCACCTCCCACACATAGATTCAATGGGTATTGTTACAACTGTCAAAAATTTGGACATAAAGCACAAGATTGCAGATCTAATGCTAAACAACAATGGACATCAAAGACACAAGAAAAAGGACCAGGGAAAGATAACACTTAAAATTGAGATTACAACACATGGCATAGTTTTCATTACTATGGTGAGTATGGGCATGTTCTAGAAAATTGCATAAAGACACATTTTAGAGGAAAATCTAGGAGTTGGATGAATGGAAGCCTAGTTTGCTATAATTTTCTAAAAATTGGTCACACTAGGAAGGATTGCAAGACAAGGGTACCTTCTCCTACAATTGAAGAAATTAGAGCACAGATGAACTAGACATTTTTAAGGAACATAGAACCGAGAAGCAGTGAAGCTACTGAAGCCAAGGTCACCCAATCCAATGGATCAGGTGATCACACCATCACTAATTAAGAAAAAATAGTATGTGAGGAATTGTGTTTATATCTCATATCTTTTATCAGTTTCTAACATATAAAGTACAAAAGTCCATATCTGCATATGTTAAGATGCATCAGGACATATTTTTGAGACATGTACCTAGGACATATTTTTGAGACATGTACATGTCAAGGTATTCTATTCATCGTCTTTGAAACCCTATTTCTTTCAAAATCATGGGTGCTAGTTCTTCCATAGCAACAAAGGGTATGGAGAAGGAGCCGCTAAAAGTTCAATTGGTAAGGAGTGACACCTGTGCGCCTCCTAATTTGTTAGCAGTTCCTAAGAGTGCCATCCAGGGTGATCTGACTTGAGCCCTATCATTGATTCTACCTAAGGTACTCATGATTCATGATATTAGGTCATGTTATATGTGCAAGATAAGTGAAGTTGTTGATCACGAGATAAGAGAATCTTACAAAAAATTGTGCAAAGATGGAGCCCTAAAAGTTGAACACAAACATTTAGCTGAGAGAGGGTTAACTCGTGCCCTAGATTTTTTGAGGGATTTCAGAATGGAATGGATCAAGATTATTCTTAGTCGTGTACATAATATGAACATATGGCTGGAAAATGGACCAGTTAAGATTATAAATGAAATCATCTATCATGTAACTCGTTATCCAATTGTTAATGGGAAAAGAACCATGAGATGTCAGAGTAAGGAAAACATAGAAGAATTCACTGGAGCTGTTTGGAATAAAAGAGGAATGACAATCTCTACTATTATAGATTTGGAGCTTGTTTTTGCAATTAGGGTTATTGCTCACAATTTTTATCAGTCGAGCTGACTAGATAGTGTCCCATGCATTGTTGTTGACCAGGCTTGCAAGATTGTGAAGAAGGATCATACTTATGACCTTGCTAAGCTTCAACTGATGCAACTGGCTGAGAAGCTTTCTTCAATCCGAAAGGCAAAGAACTCAATGTGTAAGTTCAGATCTCTGCTCGTTTGCATATTTTTCTATATACATAATACATTTCCTACTTTTGGAAACATTGTGTGGAAAATAGACAGACTTATTACACAACAAATCAATGCATTTATTCAGAAATTAGGTGATAACTTTGACAATGTGATGGGAACATATTTTTTCAAATTTAATAAAAAGAAGAGATTGAGGAGCAGAATTCCCAAATCACTAGTTGAGAAACACTATGAGGATATATGTTTTCTGGTAGACACATATTTTACTTATGTTCAGGCTATAGTATTGAGGGTATCATGGCTAAGGCCATTACCTTATGAAGTGAACATTAGTGAGACATCTACAGCTATAACAGCTCTATTGGCAGAGGAGATTGATGGTGCAGCCAAATGTTTTGGAAACTATGAAGAAGCTAAGTCCAAAATCTCTATGGATTTGAAGGCTTGCACTATGGAAAGGAAAAGGAAAAATATTGTCAAAAATATGAAGAAGATGGTTGGAATTGAGAGTGATGAATAAATATAGGATGCACCTTTGGATTTATCAACAGGACATGGAGAAGATATGTCTAGTGGAGAAGAGGAGAGTGAACCTGAAGAGGATATCACTATGAAAGGAAAAGGGAAGTAGCCAGTAGTTTCCAAGGAAGCTAAAGAAAGAAAAGAAAAACCTAAGGCTACCCCTCCTGTTGCTAACTAGCCTAGGACAAGGGCATCAACTATTTTATCTCAAGCCGAGTTAACAAAAGTATATACAAAGAAGAATACTAGAGACAGCAGTTTAGGGAAGAGAAAACAAGTTGAAACAAAGGCAGTACCGAGCAAACTTGGGAAGAGATTGGGGAGAAAACTAATCTTGGAGCAAGAAGAGGATGAGAAGAAGATGAGGTATGTAAGAATATTAGAAGTACATCTAGTTTAGCAGGATTTAAATTTATCAAGTATGAGAAGAAAAGCATAACAGACAAGCATAAGATTCAGGAAGCACTATTAGATATGATGTGTACATTCAAGATGAAACCTGTAGAGATAGGAAACCTTGTTCCTATAGAGATTTATGATATTTTATCACAAAAGTGGTAGTATGCTTTGATGACTGAAATATAGATAAGGGAATGAACATTAGCAAAGGTCATTCATGATTTAACCAAGAAACAAATAGCCAAATTTATTGAACAATATCAAAGGAAGTTTATTCCTAAACAAAGAGCCTATGAAATATTGAAAATTGATGTTGAAGGTGTAGTAAAACAAAGAACCAAAATTTGGAAAGAAACCTTTGGGTTAATAACTAAGAAGGTAGATAAGAAAGGTGAAGGAACCGCAGAGAAGAAGGAAATGGAAGACCAAATTTCTACTGATCAAGCAAAGACTCAGACAAAACCACAAGAGGAAACATGTGATGTGCAAACTATAGATTTGACAATGGATAGTCCCATTGACACTACACTTGGAGATAATAAAAATTTGGATGTCAGGGATCAGAATGAGCCAGAAGACACAGTTATCCAATCACCCATTCGTACAACTGAGGCCAACACAGAGAAAGGACAAAATGAGGTAATCAATACTAATCCACCTATTTTAGAGGTTGTACAAATAGTTTTCAAGAATGGAGATAAGATGGAAGAAATTGCAAATAAGCCTATAGAACAAGACATTATACAAGTGTTGGTGGATCTACCACACTCTGTATCATCTACTCCCACTGAACCCAAAATGGGAAGTATACCTGACCAGCAGGAAATATTAACTCAGATGAAGGTAGAAATTGAAATTAATACTGACAAAGGAAAAGATATCATAGAACCTGAGCTGAGTATCAGCTCACCAGAGCTCAAGAAGAGGAAGCTAAACAAGAAAAAGACATCAAGCTTAAATGTCACATTGGATGAAGTTATTGTGATTCCTAAATGGGATCCTGAGAGTTTGACATATGAGACGATTTAGACCCTTCAATACCTATTGAAGAGGAAGAAGAGACAAGAGGAAATGAAGAGGGAACAAAAGCAGAAGCAACTTCTGCATGACATAAAGGATATTTTTGTTAAATCTTTTGATATGGAAGATGTAAATGAGCAAGAACCAATACTAGAATAGGTAGTTCACATTGTGCAGAAATTTACTAATGAAAATATTGAGGAAAATGACAAATTGTTGCAATGGTCCGAGAGAATATTTGAGAAAAAAGTCTTGGAGAAGATATCTGGAGAGATTTCTACCAAACAGGTTGAACTTTCTTCTCTTGTTGAGATTCTTGAGGAAGTTGCAAATAATGTTTTTTCTTTGTACAAAATATTATGTGATGTAACATTATTTACAAAGGATAATCAACAACTTATTGAGAAGTTGCATTTAGATATTAAGTCAATAGCAAGTTCATTGAGCATGGATGCTAGTTCTAGCTCCATACATTTTGATAGGTTGACTCATGCACAGAGGAGATTATCCCAGCTTATGGCTGAAGATAGCCGAATCAGGGCCAAATTAATAACAATTCAGGCTAAATTGATACCTCATTTGGAGGTTATTCAGAAAGAGCTAACAGTTGCACGAGAATTAGTCAAGGGAGATTCTTATCTCTCTACTGCAGATAGTTTGGTAAGTCTAGCTGCCGAGATAGAAGTTAAGTTGGAGGTTATGAAGTTTGTTAAGGATAGTTGGGATACATCATTTGCATTGATATTATAGCTTCATAAACTATTTTTGGACAAATACAACTTAACCCCTATAGCTATCAGTGACAAAAAAAAGGGGGAAACAAGACAGGAAATAGAAAAAGATGTGCAGAACCAGGTATAAATATCTTTGTTGAAGGCATGTATATTATGTAGATAGTGTATGAAGTATGAAGTATAATCTAAGGAGGAGTACATTGTGTACTTAGGAAAATTTTGTGAATATAAAAGAAATGATAAGTGTTTTTTCCACTAATATCAAAGGGGGAGATTGTTGATCTCTAATTTTTGTTGACCATTAGTGTCCCACACTTAGTCATTTATCTAGGCAGTTTTAGCCGGTTACCACAACGGCCGAGCTATCCAGTTTAGGTTGAGCTATCCGGTACAGTCATTGTTGAGTAGATAATAGTTGTTAAGTCACACGGTTTCCAAGTTTAGTCCATGCTGAGTGCTAGAGTCTTTTTGTGTCGAGCAAGATAGTTTTTTTCTGTATATCAGGAATGACACCAATTTCGAGGTCAACTATTTTGGGCTGACTTATTTAAGCATTTAATATTTTCAATGGGATAATGATGCATTTAGTTATTTGATCCCACTACATGGCATAGATCCAATCAGAAAATTGGAATGTCCAAGCGGCATAAGCATTTGATCCTGATCGTTGATCTAGATCTAATTGCCAGATCCGTAAAGTATATTAAGATTGCTTCTTACCCTAATTGGAGAGTACTATAAGAGAAGGTGTATGTGTATAAGAGAGATGTGTGAAGGGTTGTTTTAAGAGAGGAATCATAGATCTAGTAGAGTGAAAGTGCAGTGAGAAGCAGAGTAAAGATATATCATATTATTAGATCGGAGAAGGTATTGAAAAGAGGAGATTCATTATCAGCATCAGAGTGCATATCGAAGGATCAGATATTGAGACATTCTAGCAAGTGTATCAGGTGAAATCTCTTAAAATAGTGGTTCTAATAGACCTTTCTAAATCTCTTAGCCAAGTGCTTACTTTGTTGTAAGTTTAAATCATTTTACAAGGTAGATTGTAATGATCTGTAGCTCTTAACTAGGCAGAACTTTAACCAGGTAGATTACAAATTGTGATCAAATTTTGTAGCCCTAAGAGGCCCACTTTATTTCTGTAGTAGTGAATATTTTTGTGGGTGTCATCCCTACCCCATTTTTACCTTATTGGGTTTTTTGGTTACCAAATTATGTGTCTTGAGTTATTTATTTACTATCATGGATGCTACTAGATGATAGATCAATTAAATTTATGCATGATTGTGGATCAATTTGTTTTAAGTGATAAAAATTTGAAGATCTGATTCACCCCCCCCTCTCAATAGCTTTCTTTTCCATATTTTATTTCCAACATTTTGTTCAATTTCCCCAAAGTTAGGTGATTTTCTTGTTCAATTTCTATCCAAATTTTGACAATGAGTCATTCCTTTTCCCATAATATTTAGTGCTTTGTATTGTTCAATTACTTATCCAAAGCAAAATTTAAACTGTGAATCTTGTTCAATTAATCCCACAAAGTTTAAATGATTTGCTTGTCCAATTACTTTGCCAAAAATGAATTAAATGATGAGTTTGTTTGCCTTGTTTGATTACTCCAAATTCCTCTCAAATTTTAAACCAACTTTTGATTTTCTGATTTTCCTTGAAGGAAAAGAGCATACTAATCTGATTGATTTAACAAGTGATTAGAAAATGTGTCTTAATTTTGAAACTTCAAAGAATTTAGAATAAGTTAATCTATGAGAAATGCAAAGCTCAAAGTAGCAATATTTTTTCCATACTTTTTAAGAAAAATGGATAAACAGCAATTTGCAAACACTTGTTCAGATGTTTAAATGAAAGAGACAGAAAACATGCAAAGGTTAATGGTTAGATTTTTCAAATTTCATCCTCAAAAACTATATGCGATCCTATCTTCCTATTTGCGACTAATTTTACCAAAAATGATCTAGAATTAACTAGATGCGATCAAATACACCAAAAATGATACATGTATACCAGATGCGAGCATTTACCAAAAATGATACAGGATTTCCAAGATGTGAAATTTGATATCCGGGGTGCAATCCAAGATTTTACGATGTGATACAATATACAAGATGCGAGCCTTGGCGACCAAAAATGACTCTGTTCCCGAAACCTGGGAAGACAAATTAGTGGAAAATGAATTCGAAGTGAGGTAAAATTTGAGATTCAGCCCCACGGTGGGCACCAGAAATGTGTGTTATTTTGTGTATGTGTTAACTGCAACACAACACTTCAATAAGTCATTGTATTAGTGAAAAACAAGGGTTAGTAAGCATCAATCACTAAAATTGACCTATTGCTTCCTATCTAGGAGTGTGAAAAATGTTATAATTACCCTTAGATTATGCATTTATCAATGATATATAACACCTAGAATGAAATATTCAAATGAAAGTATTCTACATGCTCAAGAAATATGCATTGTAAGCTCTAAAAATGAAGATTATAACAATGCATAATAATAAATCTAAAATTCAATATAGATCTCTAATAATATGAATAGCATAACAATGCTTTCAACAATCCCAAATTAGGGGCTCATTGAGCTTAAAAATCATTCTATTTATTGAAGAAATTAGGAGTGAGAGGACAGATAAGGACATTAAATGCATGTGTAAGAGCCTTAATGAGGGATAGAATTTATGAGATATAGTAAGGGTATAAGAATTAATGATGCATTTATGAAAGCATTAATGAGGCATGGTAAGGGTATAAGCATTAATGAGGCATGGTGAGGGTGTAAGTCCAAGCTTGAGAAAGTGGACTTTGGGGAAGGGGAGCTTGAGAAAGTGGACTTTTGGAATGAGTTGAATTCCTAATCAAAAGATTAGGAATGTGACATCATTAGGAAGAAGGTTAAGATGGGATTAAGATTAGAATTAGGCTTAGCATGGGTGAAGAGGTTGGGATTTGTTTGAACCCATGGTTAAGGTGGTTGAGATAGGTTAGGTTAGGGGTTAAAGGGAATATTAATGAATTGAATTATATAAATAATGTATTCATTCAATAATAGGGGAATTAGTTATTTAAGCTTTTGGTTGCTTTTGATAATTAATTAGGACTATAGCCAACTAATTAAATTAATTAGGCTAGGGAGTTGGCTTTTTCCAAGTGATGAGGTGAAATTAGTATTTTATTTAATTCCTTATAATTAATTAACATAGCCATGTTTTTTATTTTTTTTAATAGAATTGAATTGATTTGATTTGATTGACTAAGGTAATTAATGTAATTTAGTGATTAAATCACTTAGGAGATTAAATTTGATTTCATTGAATTATGACAATAAATTGAAGAATTGTTTTGACATAAGTGGGGGTATGATCACACTTAGGGAAAATAGGGTCTATGGTCAAAGCAGACCAAATTAGGGTGGTTACAATTACCTTAGTCTTTTTGTCTCCTTTCTGCTCTGATCTTTATTTTTCCTTTGTGAATGTGATGAAGGATAGTCTCATCAGTTCATCTTCATCCATACTATGAACATTTGTGCTTACTGACTTGTCCTTACTTTCCAACAATAGAATAGTTGATGTTTCAATTTTAGGTTTTACTTCAACTCTTTTTTCTTCTCTTTTTGTTGTGTCTATCTCATTTTTTTTTTTTGATTCTTCTTTCTGCTCTACCTCTTTCTATTCTTCCCCTTTTTGTTCTACTTCATCTACCACTATATTATCAAAATTTCCTTCAAATGGATCTTTCTCATCAAGTGAAGTGTCAAGGGTCACAAGAACACTAGAAACATAGAAATCTAGTTGCATGTCAGTATTTACTTCTCCCTTCTCAACATTTACCTCAAATTTTTTAGAGCTCTCTTCAATTCCTATAGGAGTAAGCATAGTAGATGTAGGAGGTGGAGTCTTCTCAGTAATATTACTCATAAGTATCTAATCTAATGCCTTCTAAGTCTCCTCTATGAATTCTTCATATTTCCTACATATAATTTTCACTAATCTTGCTTTGGTTCTCAAAAAAGGTTTGAGTGCTTCAAATATTCTTTATGTCTCTTATATTGAAAATACTGGCAACATATCCTTAATAGCTTGATTTCTAATTGCCTCATCTTCAATATGTGCAAGTTGTATTCTAATCTCTAGTTTTCCATATTGCCCTCTATCTCTAATAGATTCTTCTTGAAAATAAGTAAATGATTTATCACTATGTCCTCAATCACTAGTTTTTTAGATTCCTCATACCTGTCATAGTATTTGTTCACTGAAACAAGCTTTCCTTGTGCAATAGCTCTTTTCTCTAGCATCTTTATATCTGGCTTCCATACTTTTCTATCACTTGTGATCTCTTTTTCAACTTTCTTTTCTTCTACTTCTTCAATCCTCTACTTCTTAGGAGGTGAGTCTAGTTTAGTGGACCTAGTGTTTCTCCAAGAAACAATCTTCTTTGCATGTGATGTCTTTTGTAGTGGTGAGGGTGTAGTAAAATCAATAACAATAGAAATTTGACTAACTACCTTCTCAATCTCTAGAGGTGGAAGGGTTGTGATAGTAGTACTTTCCAACCCAGAAGATCTCTTTGTTATCTTCTTCCTTACTTATGTCATCTCCTCTTTAGTTATACCTAACATAGCTGTACAATCATCAATTATATTCTCCACTCTTCTCTTACTTAATCCTCTAGTCTGCTCTTCTCTGTCTTTAGCTGATTTTTCTTCATATGTGCCCCATCTCTCCTCATATGTATCAACTTCAAATGCCAAGACATGTTCAATTTTCATAACCAAAACTTCTGAACTTATTTCATAACCCAAAGGTTAGCACCATTTTTTTCTTGGTACAACTGCCTCAAAAATACATAATTATTTTCAACCATGAAATAGATTGTATCCTTGTATCTCTCAACCAACTCTTTAGGAATTCTGAATCTTTCTTTCATTTTCCTCTGAATAATTTTGATCATCCCAAATAGTTCTCCATCCACCCATGTGTTGTTTTGTCTTCTGTAGCTCTGTGAAATCTGAATACCAGTGGGTATGTTGTCTTTCCATGCTCTAGGGTGCATGCAAGGAAAATTATTCTCAATGTGGATATACATATGAACTAGAAGTGATCCAAATCTAAAAGTCTTAGATTTATCATTCTTGATTAGCTTAACATTCTCTACAAATTGTTGTGCCAGAACCCCGCATAGCTTAAATGTAGTGTTTTCCTCTATCATTCTATAATCCATCATAATGACTCATGCTAAGACTAAATTAGGTCTACTACTATAGTAAAACCTGTATCCAAGTATCATTGTAATCATTCTAACACCCTGTATGAAAATATCATTCATAGTCATAACTCGCCTATCCCATTTAGAGTGTGTTAGGGTTTCAACTTGTTTCGTTATGTGCTTCTCTGCCGCAGGGATAACTCCAATATTTTATAACCCATTTATGGCATGAATCAATTGACTATAGATCTTTATAGGTTTCTCTCCTATCCAGATGAATTGATCATGTACTCTACTCAATAATATTTTGAACCATTATTCTTCATTGAAATCATACAAGTCTAATATTTTCATAATACTCAGGTTGTCTATGTGTTTGAATTCATCCTTCATTTTACCATCATCACCTAACATATCTTCCATTTGTGTAGCAATTTCTTCATCTCCTAATGTGTCGTATTTGCAATGAATATATGCCCTAATATCCTCTATGTGCACTTGATGTTGTGTGTTGTTTGGGAAAAGGATCCTTCAGGGTCGTCTTCACAAGGCTTAAATGGATTTTTCTTGAATTTATATCTAGGTTGATCTATAACATCATAAATCAATGGTGCATCCATAATTTCTACTCAAGTAGATGATATAAATACCTTAATCATGTTGAATCTCAAATTTACGCTTCGATTGATCATGCAATGTAGCTGCTAGGAAGTCTCATACTCTTTAATATATGTTCTCCTTAAGTTAATGCTCTTCAAATGGTGAATAAATAAGAATATCAAATGTTTTTTATTCATCGTTAAGTGATAAATACACATTACCCAATAAACTTAACTTCGTACACTGTCCATCCAATCAAGAATCTCACGATCACAGAATATGAATCATCTAATGTTGCACTCTCAAATAAGTTCCACAATGTTTGCATATATCATAACCGCTCATTCAAGCTTACTCTTCACTATCAGGGGCTAGATATAATTTGGTGTCTTCATTCAATGCTCCCCCTAAGGCCATGATTGGCCATTTAGGTTAATGTATTAGTGTTAGCATCAAGTCAGGATTGAGTAGCATCTATTGTCTCTCCCTAAACCAATATCTCACTTGACTCTTTGACTTTCCATACCTTACCACTATTGATATCTTCTTCATTCTTGAAACAATTATCAAATTCACTTTTGTATTCTACAATACTCTTACCAGTATCAGTGTCATTCCTCTTTGTATTCATAGGAGGTGATACTATTTTGTTTTCATATGCATTGTACCTAAAAAAATTCTCAATATGCCCTGGATTGTTTCATTTGTAGCATATAGGAGGAGGTAAGTTCTGACTAACTTGCAACTTACAATACCTTGCAATGTGCCCAAGGTTATTACATTTTTAACATGTGGGTTTAACTATTGATTCTCCTATGATGTTATCTTGTCTATATCTAGATTGATCAGGTTTCCTACATTCTTCTTTCTTGTGCCCATATGCATGACAATTAAAAAAGGTTTGAAAGGGGCATTACCTCTGCAATCTCTCTTCATGTGTCCAAACTTGTTACAACCAAAACATCTACCTCTAAAAGGTCTGATCTATTCTTTAGGTTTTTCTCCATCAGTCTTTGCATTAGGTTTCTCTTCCTCATTCTTAGAACATTCAGCTTCATTGAATCCAACAACAGTCATATCTCCTTTTTGTTTCTGTCTATCTCTTTTCTCATCGATCAAGTCACTGCTCATGTGAAGTCTCTCAATATGTTTCTTTGTCTCAACAAGTTCACCTTTTATGAATTGATTATATTTCTCCAATTCTAGATACTTGTTTTTGTAGTGGTCAAGCACAGTCTTCATTTGTCCCATCAGAATATTAGCATCATTCAAAGCTTCTTCAATATTTTTTTAGCATTATTTTCTTGCTTAATCTCTTTATCCATTGTTTCATGATCAAGCTTCAAGGTATCATTCTTGTAAGGAAAGTATTGTGAAAATTCTTTTTAAATCCTCACAATTTCAGATTCATTAACTACTTTAACAATGATATTGCAGCCACATACCATGCATACAGAAAATAGAGAATGACACAATGATTTACCCTGGGGAAAACCTTTCGGTAAAAAACCCCAGCACTCCA
>MU224038.1:2945908-2957728 GCA_018584345.1 Thuja plicata
AGTGACAAATCAACATGCCAACTAGACATGTACACTCACACTTAATTACATTATTTGCAAGAAAATACATTTTACAAAACAAATAATAAGAATAGGAATTATCCAAGGTTGAGACACCTTATTCCTAACAATTCTCTTGTTCATTTTTCTTTATCTGATCTAAATTATCATTGTCTAAATCCTCTTTTATATAAACCAAAGATTCTATCTCTAATTCTAGAAAGTTCAAGATGATCTTTCAATTTCTTAATGAATCCCTCAGCTCTTCTTAAATTGAATCTCAAGTCACCATTCTCTGATTTTTCTTTATCAAGGTCTTCAAGTGTTGCTTCAAAGTTCTCTTGCAAAATTACATAATCCATCTTGATCTCCCTTAAGTTGTTAAACTTTCTTTTCAAGGGCCAATAGCTCTGATACCAATTGTTAGGATTAAGTAATACTAAGAGGGGGGAATCAATATTACAACACTTTAAATTAAACTTAAACCAATTCAACATAAACCATATGATCTCTGAAATAAAAAGAACATAAAGAACATAAGAAAATAACACATAACTCATTACACCATTATTTTTTGTCGAGGAAACCCTGGCCAAGGGAAAAATCTGATGGGGATGGTACCCACAAGCATGCACTAAAGTATAATGTCCTTGTTAGGAGACCTAGCCTTGTTAGGAGCTTAATATTACATAGTACATTTCCTTGTTAAAGGAATAAAAACCCTATTAAAGGTATACAATGCCCTGTTAGGGGTACACTGAGCTTACAGCTCTTACAATCAATACTCCAGAAAAGTAGTCTCAAAAATGAACAAAACAAGCATCACTAATGCTTAGATAGTTCACGTTGTAGCTCTCAATATTTTTCAATCTGTGATCTCTTATCTGCCATTAGTTATCTCTAACTCTTTCACATACACACATATCCATCCATATCACATATATCTCATACTTCTTCTCTTTACAAAATGTTCTTCATATATATATATATATATATATATATCAAAAACAATACAATACAAAACAAATACTTATCCAAAAATTAAATATAATATCGGCACTCTTATATTACCAAAGTATAGGTAATTCACAATACCAATACAACTTAGCACGCTTGGATTCCATCTCATGCTTCCTCAATCGTCGTAATTGTTCAACTACTCTATTACACTGTTATATTGTCTTCAAATGTCTTCAAATAACTCTAACTCTCTATAATCATCACCTAAACCAAATTGATCTTAACTGTAGGTCATACATACCCCAAATTATCTCCCTCTAAGCTCTCTATTCCTCAAACATCATACACGATCTTCATTGTCCAAAACAATGTTGTTATACTCTGTACTTTTGTTTCTATACTTAGTTGATTTCATAACTGTATCACCAAAACTGTACTTAACTCCATCATACTATCATATGTGTTGCCATAAATGACAAAAATTAAGTGTCTCAAATCATCCAAAAAACATCACTTTCCAACAACAAGAACCTTATTTCATTGCGGCTTAGCACCTAAGTGACACGTAGCCTTTCTAAGATCATGGTTCCAGAGTTCTAAAAGTGTCAAAGGTGGCATAGATTGGTTTTAATCTAATGGCTAGTGTGATCCCTGAATCGACAAGATGCATATTTTTTACTCATAATGGGTTCACAACTAAGTGAAACTTGTCCTTTTTATTGTTCACTTCCATTTCCTTCTATGAGTCACACAATATGGTGACATCAACGCGTGTGTTTTGAAGTTCATGTTATGTGTTTAAAAAGGGTTTTTGATCAAGTCATTGAGGTCGTGGGTTTTTTAAAAATACAAATGAGTAATTGCAGAGTGTGTGACTTTTTAGGTTTGGTTTAAAAAAATTCAAAACAATGAGTCCTTGGTCTATATTTGCAAAAGGGTCTTATGTAAAGTATTGAAACCCTTTCTTTCATGCTAAAAAGTGTAAATTTGGTCTTCAAACCCTAAGCATCATAGTGGTTTCTAATTTTGTGTTACCTTTTTTCCACTTAATTCATGTGTCTACCATGTGTTCTTTTAAAAGGGGTCACATTAAATAGTTTGAAAGTTCCTAACACCTTGATACTTTATTAATTGCTAAGTCTTAAGCCCACAAATATTTTATTCAACCACTATGTGTCGAGCTATTACATTTTGATCTAATGGTCTGCTTAATGGCTTAGTCTCAAGATGAGTGAAATCTAATGTATAAGTGATTAAGCGGTGATGACACATGTTTTTGGTAGGTCCAGCATTAGAAAAGGCTTCAATTAAATAGTGAGCATATCCTTTTTCATCCAACGGTCTGCTTAATGGCTTATTCTCAACATGATCGAGATCTAGCATATAAGTCATTAATTCTAAATAACGCATGTCCCTGCAGTAACATGGGCCCTGTCGCAAGGTTTGATGAAGATTAAATTTCAAACATATCTAGCAGCTAACTTAATGGCTTAAACCAAATATGTGCACCATCTATCTTATAAGAGATTAAGCGGTAGTGACACATGGAAGTTGGTAGGCCCGAGTACTATGAACAGCTATTGTTAAAATGTAATCAAATTCCCTTTTGATTTAATGGCTGACTTAATTGCTTATCCCAAATATGTGCAAGATCTATCATTTAAGCCATTAAGTCATGTTTTCACATGTCCAAGAGGTGATATGGATTCTATTAATAGTAAAAGTGATCATGGATTAAAGGGCTGACAATTCATAAAACATCTAACGACTAACCTAATGGCTTAATGGAAAAATGAACGAGATCTATCATGTAAGCAATTAAGTCATGTTGCCATGTGTCCCAGTGGGTCCGGTTGAGATCGTAAAGAAGGAATTAAAGGCTAAGCAAGTGCATATTGATCCAATGGTTGAATTAATCGCTTAATGGCAAAGTGATTGACATCTAAAGTATAAGAGATTAAGTCATGATAACGCATGGCAGTTGGTGGGTCTGGTGCAATGCAAAGATAAAGTAAAAGGGATGTAGTTTGAGAAAGATCAGATGGCTCACTTAATGACTTAAAGGAAAGATGCATAAGATCTAGCGTATAAGCCATTAAGTGGTGTTGATGCATTTCCAGGTTGTTAAAGTTGCATCCGCAGTTAGTAAAACCTGAGTAAAGTAGCTGGTGGCCAAGTTAAGAAGGATCAGACGGTTTACTTAATGGCTTATGAGGAAGATGCATGAGATCTAATGTTTAATCAATCAAGTCATGTTGACACATATCCCAAGTGAATATTGGTTTCCATGTAATAATGAGATCTACCCGATGGATGATATATTGTTGAGATCCTATGGTTCAAATTTAAATTTTTCAGAATGGTTTCAGTGAGCCAATAAGCCACGAGTTTTGAACTAGATGAATTGATTGTAGAGTGTGTGGCCACTTTAGTAAAATTTGATGTGAGAGACTAATTTGATTGAAGCATATAATTCATTGCTTGAGCTTGAAGCTTCCATAATCATCGAAGTGATTGAAGAGAAAATCAAAGTTGCAGCAATCTCGTGCTCTGTGTGACAAATTGCAAAACGGGTAAGTCTCCTTATTGAAATAGTAAGATTCATACTTGCAGTAGGGTTCTGAATTCTAAAGATTAACAAAAGTATTGATATAATTTTTTACCATTACCATAAAAATCCCTAAGTTCAGAAGATGGACCCTAGGATTGAATTCATTGGTAATGTAGACTACAAAGATAGAAATGTGTGAGATGACCTTATACAACAGTTGAGTGGATCCACAAATGATTCTACCAAAATCAAAAGAGTGGTTCTTGTAAATCCTTGTTTTAGAGTCAGGGAAGGTTTGTATGATATGGGTAGATGGGCCAGAGATGCCAAGGTTAGAAAAAGTAGTCTCAATCTGTTTAAGACTGCTTTCGTCCAAAGAAATGCTCCATCCCTAGACTGCAATATATGGGATCTAGATGTACAAAAATTAATAGTTCCTGGAGTATTCATAGATACATATTTGTTGATTGTAATAGCTAAATCTTATGATAAAGTATCCAAGGTTCTAAGAGATACAGATGGAAACATACTGTTGAGTGTCACAGCTGATGAGATCAGAAAATTCTTCAATTTGAGTGATCTCACGGTTCAGATGGATGACATAGATTTTGACCACTTCAAAGAGGTGTATAAGAACCAAAAAGAATACTTCAGAAATGAGGCCTTGAAAGGATATTTCAACAAGATAGGGGGTATAATTGTAGTAGGCCCTAATACACCAGATCCCTTCAAATTGGATTACTTTAATGGCAAGGCTAGAGGAATGTATAGTGCCCTTTGCCACATTCTGGGAGAAGATGAGGAGACAACAATGCCTGTCCATTTTATGCTTATGGTTGTTCAAATTATGCACCCACATTTATTTGTTGTTTTTTACTATGCTAATTACATTTTTGACTTGATGTATCAAGGCCTGGTAGGCATAAAATAATCTAAGATATTCAAGCCAATGGGGTGGTATTCTATGATGATGCATATGATTTTATTTAATAATGCTGACTACTTTGAAGAGGAAATGGATCTTACTAAGCTTCAGGATGATGAATATTTTCCAGTTTAGTTATGGAGTACTGACTTGTCTTGGGACAGGAAAGAGGCCAGTCTCATAAATTTTGATAGATCTTTTGCCTCTAAGCATAGAGCATTGTTGTGTATAGACAACCCTAGGATTCACATACATGTGTTGAGACTTTGAAGACCAATGGAATATGGTACATAATTGAAGATTGTTAACAACTGGGGTGATTTCATCTTATACCCTATCTTAATAGTAATTAGGGTTTATGGTTTCAGGGGAACTCCAAATGTCCTCCCTTACAGAGTACCACTCAAGATTGGCATGGCATATATTCTTAGACAGTTGGGTGGGTTCCAAGAGAAAGCTTTATCTGGTAAGATGAAATGTAGTATTTTCCCTACCATTACAAAAGTTCATCATTTCACTATTACCAAAGGAGGATGGACCTAGTTTGAAAAATACTTGGAGCCATACCAATTATAAATATCAGTGGTAAGGTGTGCAGACAATCAGGGATTTATCATTGACATGTTCAAGAAAAGAAACAAAAGTTTGGCTCTAGATCATCAATTCAATTTCCCTGAAGATATAATTAGAATTGGGTTTGATCGGATGGAACAAGAGATCAAGAAGGAGAAATGGTTACCATATAAAAAAATATTTAGATTTTATCCAAAATTTTGATAGAACATATGATCCCTTAAATCCATTTGTGCCTTGGGAATAGAAGGTGGAATCCCTAATGAGCATGTTTGAAGATAGAATGCAAGCCTAGGACCAGAAGAAGAAGAAAGTGATGGAAACAAAGCCAGAAAAGGCTAAGGTTGTTTTGAGAAAAATTTCACAGGGAAGGATTGTCCCTCTAGGAAAATATGTTGTCTACCAATGAAGGGGTTATAGCACAATCATACCTAGAGATGAAAAGGCCTCTGATACAAAGGGGAAAAGGTCAATAGACACTAGTGCCCAAACATTTCCATCTCCAAAATGGCAGAGGGTGGAAGGAAAAGAGAAACAACAGTGTGATATTTATTCCCCTTCTCAATCTCCCCTGCACATGGACGATCAGATTATTCTTGAACAATTAGTGAAGATGGGGAACACAGGGCATATATTTGTTACAACATAAGAACTACAAGAAGGAGTCCCAGAGGCACCTAAATAAGTTGCATTAGATTTAACAGTGTTTGAGTTTGAAAGAAAAGAGTTGAACCCCATAACTAAATAGGCCAGTGATGAGTTCTTATCTGATGATAAATTTGTTAAGGCCAGAGCCTTTATCCAATTCTTGTTGAGAATTCATATAAATGAATTCAAAGAGAAATGTCAAAAGCTTCAAGATGCCCAACCTATTAGGGACAGATATGACATTGAAAAGGAGGTAAAATAGGAGATGATGACAAAATTTGATAAAATCACTCCTGAAGAAGGTAGGGGATTAGTGCAGAAAGAAGGAGTTCTTATCCTACCTCAATGGGATCTTGTTGATGCAATTATCTTTGATGTTGTGAGGAAAGAAGCCAAACTAGTGGAACATCAACTGGTGTCAAATTCAGTGAAGACCATGCAGCACTAGTGATGTGGTCTTTGAAGCAAAAAGAGAATAAGCTAGCTGATAAAGATGACCATGATGAACACTCAAGCAACTTGCTAGTAAAGAGAGTTACAGGTGTCTCAGGGGTGGAGGTAGCTAGCATTACACTGGAGATAGTAAAGTTTGGTATGAAAGTGGCAGAAAATAGGATGAGGAAATCAGAAGCCTCAGGGAGAAGTATTAAATAGTGATGAAGGCATACAATGAGGAAAATCTAATGTCCATTGAGAAGGACAAGAAGATTGTCATCCTAGAAGGAAAACATGTAGCTTAATACTCTCCTCAAAGGATGCTAACTCAAGATCCACATGAGCCTAGAATTTCAAGGCCAATTATAACTTTCCGTCCTTCCTCTATGCCATCAAGTCTAGTTACCCTAGCTGACTTGGAATTAGAAAAGAAAAAACTAATTTCTGAAAGGACCAAACTGGAAGAATCAAGGAAGAAATGTCTTGAAGAATCCTAAGCATTTCTAGAAGCAAAGGCATGGGTAAAGAAAAAATGCTCTGATAAGATACATTCCACCCTCATGCAATGTACTAAAGAGATAAGTCTTTCTACTCTTTATGTACTAGGGAAAAGGGTAGTTATCATAGTGAATGAATATAATGCAGACAAGGATCAATGGGGATTGATCATGGATAGGTGGAAAGGAAAAAAGGCTGATTTGACATTATTTTATTCCATATACAAGGAAGAAAACAACGTTTATATTATTTTAACTAGTACTTACAAATGCCTGAAATTAATGGTGGAAATGGACATCAAGAGAAGCATCGTTGTCAGAAAGATTGAAGCTTTGAGGAGGGAGTATTCAAAGGATAAGTATGAAATTTTTCCTAAAATCTTCAAGAAGAATGGTGATATAAAGAATGAATCCCTATGGCTAAGACAAATGAATGAAGCATTGGTCACTAAGACTAATAGCATTGTTACTTTGGAAAGCACACTTTTGTTTGTTCAAACTGTGGAGATTATCAGCAAAGCCCGGGCATTTTTTGAAGTGTGGAAAGAATAAATTGAGAAGGAAAGTGTCATTTGGATTAAAATTAATAGTAAAATAGATGAATTCATCAGTTTTGATTGGCCAAGTGATGAGGTGTATACCTCTTGGAATGACAAGTATGATACAGTTGATCAAGCAACAGGTGGCAGTGTGTGACAAACAACAAGTGGCAGTGTTCCTGATTGATGAATGAGACAGACAAAGATAAAGATCATGCATCAACAATAACAAAGGAAATAGATTCCAAGTGGCTACTTCTGAACAACTTTGAAGTAGTTACAAGTACCCAAGCGGTCAGAAGAAAAAATATGTTGAATATCTACTGTAACAAAAGTGGTTATCACTTCATTGGTATACTTGTAAAAAATCAGAAATAAAGCTGAGAGATCTTTAGCAGGTTATTGAAGAGGTTATCTCTGAGTACTTTTTGTATACTAGAATATGATACTCTGAATTTAATACAAAGATCCAGATTCCAATCTCTCCTGTGTTATGTGTCTTGTGAGTTATGAATTTTTTGATTCATTAGCATAGTCTTTTTCTATGTTTATGTACTTATTTGAGACTTCTGATCTAGGATCAGATTAAATTAGGCTCTAATTAATGCATAGATTCATTTGACATGTGTTGGGATCTTATTGGTAGTAGGGGTTTGGGATAATTGTTTCATGATTTAGAATCTTTGATGAATATTGATTTTACTATATTGTATATGAGTCAGAGTGTAGCCCAATGGATAAAGTGTTGATCTAAAGCTGACAATTTTTGTACTATTGCATACCTAGTTGCATATTGGCTATGTTTTCCTATAAACAAAAATTAAAATCCATTAAGTCTATGTTTGTGCAAGTCAGTTGTGAATTCCTATCTCATGCTCCATTACATGGTTGATGTTCAATGGGTAATTAGCCAATTATCTATTATCTCCCTGTTATGTTGAGTCATTATGAGATTACTGCTTGATAATACCATATAAGAAATATCAGAAGGTATTACAAGGTATCCCCCCTTGGTATAGCAAAAACTAGAGAGTAGAAGTATTGTAAGAGTGTTTCTTAGTTGGTCCTCTTCTTGCATGAACCAATATTTGGAGGTGGCTTCACTATAAAACAATCATAGGAAGAAAAGGTTTTTGTTGTTTTTATCGCAACATAAAAAGAAACCAACAAAATGGTGACTCTTTTGGGGATTGATTTTACATTGCAGTGAGTAAGTAAGGTTTTTCAAGTTGAGCTAGACTCCTGGCCTGCTTACTTATTAATACCATTTGGTTGACCATTGAACTATAGAGTTTTATCTTTGCATATCCCAGTGATTTGTATTACCATTAAAAATATATCATGATAGGTTCTTAGACTTTGTTGATATTTGTAACCCGTGAAAACTTTCCATAACAAAATCTTTATTGCTCAAAGTTAGTGTGTATTTTCCCAGCTATTTGTTGGGTGGTGACTCAAAGGAATCTCTACATCAGTGCTAATTTATAATCATTTGATACACCATTTTTTATCTATGAGTTATAAAAATACCAGATCCAGGATGAAAAATCATCCTAAAAATGAGTTGGAAGGTGAAATTCCATCCACTTCCAAAGCCGAGAAATCAATAAATAGAAATGTTGTTGGAACTACTCCCCAAGCTTGGAGGCAGACAAGGAACATAAGAATGGATACTCCTATTCCTCCCAACCATAAAGAAGATAATGTAGAATTTGAACAAGATACATAGCCAGGATTAGGAGTCTATGGGGAGTATTACTCTCAAAGTGAGAGGGTTGATGATGTTCCTAGATATACCAGGAAGGTGGTTCGTGGTAAATCCCAAGGAAATGAAACTAGGTCCAGATCTAAAAGTAGAGGTGAAGAGAATAGGAATGCTCCAAGTGATCCTAGATCTCCCTCATCTAAAAGACCTCATGCCCATCATCATAGGAGAGAGAGAACCATCATGGAGGAAAATTCAAAATCTGACATGACTCTGGTAGATTCTAAGGAGATTTTTGAAGAAGTGGGTGAACTCGAAAGGAAGATCTGAGAGCAGATTGCCTTGAGACAAAGAAGAGAAAGAGAAAAGGAAGAGAGAATCAGATATGCTCAGATCTAATATGACTAGTTGAGAAGGCAAATGCGAGATTTGGAGGCAATAAATGCTACTATTATAACTGAGAAACTTGAACATGAACCTATCGTCCAGCATTTGTATGACATACAAAAACCCAAGGATAAAGGTAAAAAAAAGGTAGTAACAATTGAAATAAAGGATCCAGTGAGTAAAGGGAGTACAGTGGATCCCGTGACTAAGCTGGATACTAAGTTGGAGAGAGCCAAAAGAGAGAGGGAGATCATAGCCAAAGAATTAGAGAAGGCTAAGTTGGAAGCCTCTACTCTTGAGATGAAAAAGAAGATTGAATTTCTTAGGCAAAGCTCTGGCCCTCATCCTACTAGTGCAGGTCCTAAAATGTATCTAAATTCATGAATGAATTTACCACCACCTACTAATTTTGGAGATGCCACTACATCAAATACTCAAGGTAATAACTCATCTCAAAGAACTCTTGTCTATACTGAAAGGTACAGACAATTTATTTTCCTTGGCATTCCTGGTTATCCAAATGAGATTCATAAAAATATTAGGGATAAACTTCCTAAATTTGCTAGAAAAAATATTATAACATGTGAAGAACATCTGAAGAATTTTATGGATATGATTGATGATTATGAAATTGCACATGATGATGTGATGATGAATTTATTTGTGCAATCATTAACAGAGGATGCTAGGGACTGGTTTAGAGGGTTGCCCCATGAATGTATTGGATCTATGGATGAGATGAAGGAATGTTTCAGAGACCAATATGGGGACAAGACTAATGAAGGGCTTATGTTGAATGAGTTCAACAACATAAATAAGAACCCAAATGAAGAAGTGATGGAGTTCAATATCAGGTTTCAAAGGGCAATGCACAAGTTGTTGCAAGTGATGAGATTAGAAGACAAGGTATGTCTTGCTACCTATCTTAATGCTTTTGATGCGAAAATGGGTTATTTGTTAAGAGATAAGAACCCTAGAAATATTAGAGAAGCATGTAAGGTAGCAGTCAATATTGAGAAAAACAGAAGAGTTTCTGGAAAAGTGGGCAGGAGAGAAGATTGGAAACGAACCAGGTATAACAAGAAAGAATCAGATAAACCCTTGAGTTCTAAACCAAAGGAAGATGATAATATTAAGTTGATTCTGAATGCTTTGAAATATTTAAAACCTGGAGAGAGTAGTAACAATAGGGTTTCAAACAATGATAATCCTTCCAATGGAAATTTCAACAGACAACCTAGGATGCAAAATTATCCTTATACTGCTCAGTGGAAAGATGGGAAACCTATTGTCCCACAAAAGAAGGATAAATCTGATGAAAAAACTCTTGACCCTCTGCACAAAACCTCTGTAAATATGTGAAATAATAACCCTTGGTGTGTAGATTTCCAATCCCCTCATAATTCTGAGTATTGTGTTATTGTTGCTAGAATATCTACCACTAAAGATCAAGAAGAAGATGAAGAGGAAGAATATGATGATAGTGGTTGTGCTATGACTTCCTCACATATTAATTATGAAAGATATTATCAACCTGGTGATTCTGACATACAATATTGGGAGATTGATAATATGAGATGTAATGTCGAAGGATGTGATGAGACCCATGTCCTTAGAAGACCATCTAATGAAGAAATTGCTAAAATCACAGCAAACATGGTTGCACAAGAAAGGGGAAATTACACTCTGAAAAATAGAATAGTTGGTAGTGCAGATGGAAAACCTGTCGGTATCTTTATCAAGGATGCCCCAAATAGTACCAAAAAGCCACAAGAAAAGGAGAAACAGGCTAAAGGTACAAATAAAATTATGATCAAAAATGGCAACAAACCTACTCGCCCAAATGTCTATAAAGAAAAGATGAAAACACTAGAAAGTCCCATCCCTCATTCTAAAAGGAAGGATAAACCACATAAGGCCCCGTTTGTTTAGGGAATTGGAATTTGACTCAAAACCTAATTATCACAAAATGGGGTTTTGAAATTCTGGTTTTGCATCTTCAGGTTATAATTTGGACCGTTTGGTTGACCTGGAAGATGGATTAGTCAATCCATCTTCTGTGTTTGGTTGCCAATTTCAAAATTGGAATTGGAACTGACAAATTCCAACTTCCACATTTGGTTCAACAATTTTGAATTGGAATTGGAATTAGACACTCCATGTTCTATGTTTGGTTCTACATTTTGAATTGGAATTGGAATTCGACAAAGACTTTATAATTTTTTATTATTATTTAATAATGTTTAATTTATATTGCGATTTATTTTGTCCATTTTTTTATTTTTTTTATTTTGTATTTTTTTTTAATTGCGCTTCTGATCATACATGTGATTCTATATTCGTGGATAAAACTTGGAAAGGATAGCTCACTAATTATTAGATTATATTTTAAATTTATATGGAATATCATATTCAATCTTTCACAAATGACAAATACATCATATTTTGTTTTTATTTGATATGGTAACCTATGTGATGATTGTAAAGTTATATGACATCGAGACTATATACCAAATAAAATTAGGAATGCACAATGATATTGTAAGGATGGGTTGGAATTGAGACATACAAGTGTTTGCATAAAAATATAAATAATCATT
>MU224038.1:2982142-2994337 GCA_018584345.1 Thuja plicata
TGATTTAATTATTAGCTAACATATAACTACTCTAACACCCCCCCTTAAGTGTAACTTAGGGAGAAGCAAAACTGCTAAACTACTGCAGAAAGCAGGAAAGAAGGGTCCCGGCAACTAGGCCTGATCAAGTACCCAAACAATAAAGCAAACTAGATGAAGGAAACTGAGCCTTCAATCTAGGGAAAAAGGTGTCCCAGAGAAAGGAACAAGAAAAGAGCAAGAAGCATCTCCGAAGCATGTCTAAAAACTCTGTCAGAAGATACTACTGGAACCCCCACTAAAGTGCATGACTAGGTAGAGAAGACAAATGTCTGAAGAGCTGATCAATAGAACCAGGAAGCAATAGAACCAACAGGTGAACCCCCCCATAATGCTGAACTGGGAGAGGTGACAGGAACACTGAAATGTAATGCCAAAAACATCTGCAGAAGAAGAACCAGGAACACCAACAGTGCAAAACAAGCACACACACAGGATAAAGGGCAGTTTCATCGACACATAACATGGGCTAATTTCATGGAAGGTACGCTCACTTGACAAAAGGTGGATGCGCCTAAAGCGGCATAAACATCATAACCCCCCATGGCACTTTATAACACAGTGCGAGTACAAAAACCGAACAAGGTGTACAAGATCCAAGAATGCAGAAGTAGGCACTTTATCTCAGTGCGTTTATAGAAAATAATGCAACAGAAGAGAATTCAAGCTCAGAAGTCAGAAAGAAGAGTGAGCTATGAACTCAGAAGAAGAGATCCCAGGACCTGTAGAACCAAGCACTCCACCAGAGAGCATAAACTGCCAAACACGGATGAGTGAAAACTCAGAGCAGAATCTGGAAAAATAACCTCTGCCACTGAATAGCACACTGAACCAGCTTTTCGATGAAATCTTGTTTCCCAAAAAAGGAGTCCGCATGAGCCAGATATGACTCCCGGAAGGCAAAACAAAACATCAGACTTCAACAAAAAAAAATACTATTAAAATGGTAGAACCAAAAACCCTAACCTCCACCATTGGAAAGTGTGCAAAAAGAGCTTTCCGACGGTATATGGAAGTCAGAAAAAGACCCCTGTATGCTCCCTGTAGAGAGAAAACAGACAGGTAGGGTCAAAAAGGACCTCAGAGAAAAAAATTAAGCCCTCGGGGGCTAAAAAAACCCCGGCCCCTGGGCGCATGGTGCGTAGGGGGCTGAAATCGGGCCCTAGGTCATACATATGACCGGCCGCCAAAAAAACCAGCACACGGGGGCTAAACCAAAACGCGCAACCCGCCACCGGTGGAGCTGAGCTGTGAGGGCGCTGGCGGTTGCCGCGGGGGCGGCGGTGGGCCGGAGCGGCGGAGGTGAGGGCGCCGGTCGGAGCGGCGCTGACAGGGCTGTGGGTGGCGGGTTTCAGGGCGGCGGGGGCCGCAGGGAGGCAGGGCGGTGGCGCCGGGGCCGCTGGGCGGTGCATAGACTGAGCGCGGGCGGCCGGTGGCGCATGGGTGGCTGCAGGGCGGCACCTATTTAATAACAAGCCTGCGGTATTAAAAATACCGAAAACCATATAACCTATAGTTTTTTTTGTTTTTTTTTTATTTTTTTCTCCAACTAGCCTCGTTTTGCGTGCCCGTACGGCCCTCAAGAGGCCAAAAAAATTCTCCAGATGCCCCGGTGTCCAAATTGGACAAGCTTTATATGGATTCTAGGGTTTTTGGGCCTTCTGGACGCAATGGAAGTGTCCGTTTGGGTCCAAAATGCCTCCAAACACAGAGACCCCCCAAAACCACTAAAAGAAGTTGAAAAAGCTTTTGAAACCCTCTGTGCTTCAATAAAATAGGAACAGCGAACAGCAGATCAGCTCTGATACCATGTTAGATTTGTTGAACTGCAAATCTTCCCAAGAACACCTGCATGCAAAGACTGCTACAAGAATGAAGCAAAGACAGAAGAGAAACAGCTATGGTGGCCAATAGGCCAGAGATTGCAAAGACATGTTGACAGAAAAAAGGCTTCTATATTCAACAATGAATTACAAAAATACAATCTCCTTTTGAAATGAAAGAAGTGAATCCTTATAAAAGGAAACACGAAACCCTAAAGGTGAAAACCCTAAAGAATTATAAAGCGCCTAAGTGAAACTTAAGCCTAGAGTATGATAAACTAATAATTAAATGATTTAATTATTAGCTAACATATAACTACTCTAACAAATACTACCCCTGCACCATTGCCTGGGATGGAAGAAGGTTCATTTGAGAAAAGGCGGCAGATGGGATTAAAAAATAAGAAATGGATAATTCAATTAAGGCATAATATTGCATAATAAAGTATAAAAATGCATGTTAAATAGACAGTCCCTAGCAGGGGACATTACAAAGTGTCAAGATACTTTATTTCCAAGATCTTTCTAATACCTCAGGATCCTTCATGAGAGTATAACCTAAGAAGTCTATTGACATGTGTTTATGCCACTGTTTTTGGGTCAAAATTTTCTTCCTTACAATAAACATCATACAAAAATTCCATAATTTGTGCTACTGCATCTGCCAAACCTCATTGAGTCCCAAAAATTAAATGGAATCTTGAAACCACCTTATTTAGACTTATATGCTATGTTCCATGGTGATGCTTCCCCTCCTCACTAAAAAAGAAAAAGTCATCTCTCTAGACGAGGATGTTTAAGAGATAGTGATACAATAGTGAAATACTTTGTGATCTTGAGGTGACATTTAGATGTCCCCAAGACCATCAGGTAACTCAAATATGTCTCTTATCTATGTGGGAAACTTGCAGCAACCACATTTGGCATTTAAAAAATATGTAAATGAAGACGTTTTAAAATCAAGCCACTAACACTAACCCTAGTAGTCTAATGGCTCCCCACACTCCCTAAACCCTCAAAAAAATCTATAAAAGTTGCCTACATATCATTATTTAAACCACAGATGTTCTTCAACTATTGTTAGTTCTTTGCAGATTGAAGATTTGGCTAGAAATATGCTACAAGACTAGGCTTTCAAGAGCATTACATTGGAGAACTGAATTTGTAATTAGATCATTTTTTTGTGTAGGGATTTAAAAGAAGAACATTTCTATCACACTTGCACTCGTGCTTTTCCTCATAATCCATAAATTTTGTTTTAATTAGCTAATTCACAAAGATCAGAGTTCATGGAAGCCTAATAAGTTTTCTACTCAACTTGTACTCAGATAGATGAGCTTTTTAAAGTGTCGTATGTACTTCAACTGTAGAGAACCATAAGGAAGAATCTTGGAACATATTTATTGAAAACCCTATTAATAGAATTCATAATTCAATCTTGTTTGGGGCTCCATCAAACCACAACTTGGATTATATTGATTATTTTTCAATTGAAAGTGGCATTCAGACAATTTCTTACGTTTATTTTATCTACATGGATAATCCCCCTCTCAACCCAAAGCTTCCAAATCAAAAATTCCATGCCATATAATACTACAATTGAATTGAACTTCACAGGTACCCACACTTTCAAAATCTTGTAACATATAATGTGCCTCTGGTCTATGCAACTATGCTTCTTAGGTATCAACTTGTAAGGTAAAGCCTGTTTGATTAATGTATAAACAGAGAGTCAATTTATGTAACTAGATCAATATGTACTTAATGTTAAAACTTGGAACACTCTTATCTTCAATATGTATTAGATGTTCTCATAAATACTTGATTTTGTTAGTATTGAGAGGAGCAGAAGACAAAAAATAAAATCCCATTTCAGTGAATTGCAAGTAGCCAAGGTAGTAATTTATTATAGAATGGGATTATAAAATAATCCTAGAGGTACACATTGTCTTCCACAGTGATTTCAGGGGTGCACATCTATAATGGAGGTAGGCAGCCATTTGGAGTAGGAGAATATTGTTAAAGCTCTGAATTATGAGCTTCATGTGGTAACAGGTAGAAACATGGTAATATTCATATCTTCTTAATTCATTTTAACCAATCAAAATTAAAGAAAATTACCTTGAACAAAGAAAATATACAAAGCCATAACTTATATTTATTGTAATATTCATTGACTAACTAGGCAGGATAAACAATCATGTCTTGTATGTGGAGGTGATATTATTAGCCTTTTACCATTCATGGGCGAGTGTGATTCAATCGTGGATAAGTGTAATCCTTAGGTCAATAGGATTTTCTGGAATTTTGTGGCTGGAGTATAGCCCCTTGGATGTAGAAATTTTACTCAGATGAGCTCATCCTGATAAGCATGGGTTACCATTCAAGTTCTGAATCTGACCAACTCACAAGCTAAAAATTGACCAAAAACAAGATAATTAATCCTGAACAAACTTGTGACTGCCAAAAATAAGGTACAAAATTAGTTATCTTTTATCCCTTCATGTATTTAAGCCCACCTTTGACAAGATACAACATTTTGCAACTAGGAGGTCTAATCACAGAGTTCCTATCCTACATCAAATAACTACATAGTCAAAAGCAAAATTAAAAGAACATAGTCGCACACTTTCTCATATACCTTTACCTTATCTGAATTTGACTCCCATTTCCATATCCCACATCTCCTGGTGACTAATGTTTAGGCCAACTACCAAAAAATGGACAATTAGAAACTAACAACACCAATATATTTGTCTATCAATCTATCTATATGCCTGTAAGTTCAGCGTTCTCTCTATCTGGCCAGACAAATACTCTTGGTGAGTATGTACCATGCACATATGTGGTTATTAGGGTTTTTCCACTAGCAGGGCTGAGGTGATTCCTCCTAGTAGGTGTCCTAATTTTCACAGCACTGCAAGAATTAAGCCTACAATGGTGACACAATCCAATTGAAAGTGTTTCCGTATCTTTTGTGGAAGAAAACACCGACACATTTTTGTTGTATTTAACCTTGACTCCGCTGCCTACTGAAATGTCCTGAACTAGAGAATTTAGAAACCCAAGTTTTAGCATCATTGTATATGCTATGTTGTGTTTAGTATTTGAACTGATGTATTATATTACATGTCTTTGAATATGTTTCATTTGGGTGTTCCAGCCAGTCGTAAGGAGTACAAGCTTATTCACATGTCTTGAGATTTTCACAGGAATATTGTGGTCGTTCATTTTTCTACATATTGCTACAGTAATTCATATAGTAAATCTGATTATCTTCCTTCTCATAATATTCAAAGCATGAAATACTAATACTATTGTAGATTCATATTTTGATAAGGATCTTTTGCTTGATGCAAGATCAATATCATTTGAAAATGGAAAGAAACGACTTGCTTGTATGATAGACAATGAAAATACTTGATGCAGTTTGATGAGCGTACCTTTTTGTTTTGAAAGAAAAGGTGTAGCCCGAGGGAGCCTCCAGATCTGTCAAAGTCTTGCCTCTTCCCCATCACATGAACACTGAAGTGCAGAGTGAAGCCATGGTCCCGCTTTGGTCAACCCTAATCCTTTCACAATCCCCAAAATTAACCCAAAACTCGATGGACCCGATGAAAAATTATAATGGGGTTCACAAAAACCCAAAACCAGAATATGATTTCAAATTCCACCTATTGGGTGGGAAGATAATGCTGCCCATTTTGGTGCCTAAACCGGATTTTGGTTGAGGAATCCCAAATTGTAGTTTAGACAACCAAACATCAGATTTGGAAAAAAAGTGAAAGTTCCACACCCAATTCCGCCCCAATTCCACTAAACAAATGGGGCCTAAAGGAGATGAAGAAAAACTGACTTCTCAAGTAGAAGATGAGGATTACACTAATCAGAGATCAGACATCTCTGATATGAAATACACCCCTGTGGATATGGGGAAACTTTTGTCTCAAATAACTGTTAAGGTACCTCTACTAGAAATGATGAGAATTGGAGAGCATAAAGAAAAGGCTCTGACATGGATGAAAGGTGTTAGTTCTACTAAGATTATGAGACCATAGCAAAACATGAAAGTGTCTGACACAATGGACAAATCAACAAAGGAATCTGATGAGCTTGTGTCAAAGATTCCTCAAATCTACTTGGATACCAATATTATTAGTACTACTGCAGAAACTGTACATCCTTTTTTTCTTGACATTGTTAATAAATGGTAAAATGTTAAAAAATTGTATGATTGACTCTAGGGAATCTAACACTGTCATGCCGGAAAAAGTTATGAGATCTATGGGATTGAAAGTAGACACACCACATGGGAGGTGTCAAGCTATGGATTCTAGAGAAATTTGTATCATAGGCACTATTAAGGCTTTGCCTTATAAATTGGCAGCTTTCCCAGACAAAGTATTAACAATGAGTGTGTTGGTTGTAGACATTCCCCCTCAATATGGAATGTTATTGTCAAGGAAATAGAGTGCATCAATGGGGGGATGCACTCAATGTGATTTTCCATTTGCTACTTTCAATATTAATTGTGAAAACATCAAAGTATCAAGGGAGACCAAAACTCCTCATATGATTGAGGAACAAGATGATAACAATATGAACTGTTTCTTGGATACTGAGATGGGGTCATTTCAAGTGCAGGAAAATCAAGTTGCAAGAAAATTACAACCTGTATTGTTGTCTGAAGACATAAATAATTTATCTGAACAAACTAAGTTATGGGTAATGTATTTTGATGGTGTTAGTTCTAGGGAGGGGGTTGGTGTTGGGGTTTTATTGATATATCCTTCAGGTAGAACCTTCAAATTTTCATTTACTCTGTTGTTTACATGTACAAATAATATGGCAGAATATGAAGCTATATTGATAGGTTTGAGATTAGTTTCAAGACATGGAATCAAATGTATCAGAGTTATTGGAAACTTTGAATTGGTAGTATCTCAGATCATATCCAAATATGCTTCCAAGAATCAGAGATTGAAACAATACCAAAATGCATTCTGGGATGAGTTAGAAAGTTTTGATGCATTTGGTATTGACTGGATGGATAGGAGCCAAAATAGAATTCAAGCCCCTTTTTAGCAATGGGGTATTGATTTAATAGGATAAATAGCTACTAAATATAGTGGAGGACATGCATGGATAATTGTAGCTACTGACTACTTTACTAAGTGGGTTGAAGCAATCCCCACTAAAAGAGAAACCAGTAAAGTAGTAATTTATTTCTTGTTGAAAAACATAATCACCAGGTTTGGCTGCCCACGGAAGATAATATCAGATAATGCTATGTGTTTTAAATCTGAGGAGTATATTAATTTGTGTGTTGAATATGGCATTCAGACAACTTACTTTGCACCTTACCACCCACAGGGGAATGGCCAAGCTGAGTCCACCAACAAAAGCCTACTCAAGATCATTAAGAGAGTTCTGGATACAAACAAGAAGGAATGGGACTCTAAGTTAACATTGGCTATCTGGGAAGATAGGGTGACATCTATGAAGGCTATAGGATGTGCACCTTTGGATTTAGTCTATGGGATTCAAGCAAGACTGCCCCAAAATAATTTGATGCAAATGTACAAGTTTGTCCAAATGTATGGTGATGATATTGATAGTGATATGCAATTGAGAATCGATGACCTGGTGTAATTGGATGAAACTAGGAGGGAAGCTTCTGTGAAAAATGCCAAGCTTCAATTGTAGGTAAAAAACTTGTATGACAAAAAGGAAATCTCAAGACAATTTTGTGTGGGATATTATGTCTGAATGTGGAATGCCAGATTAGAAGATAAAGGAAAGCATGGGAAATTTGAACCAATCTGGTTGGGACCATATATTGTCCATGAGAGGTATGGGAAAAATTCTTATTTATTGATAGATCTTACTAGAATCATTTTAGAACTACTAGTTCATGGACAGTTCTTGAATTTATACTTCTCTTGAAGTCTAATCATCCATGAACATTAGGTTGTGTATATAGTGTGTTTCTGAGACTGTGTTCTTTTTGTCTTAGTTTAGTTTGTTTTTATGTTTTCTGAGTAGTTTAGTTTTCCAATTGATTGGTCTGCTCCCCTTGAGATTCCGAATTCTTGCAATACCTACAGGAGGTATTCATTCCCAGAAAGAGCCACTGTTAGGTCTGGTTAAAAAAAAAATTCAAAACAATGAGTCCTTGGTTTGTATTTGCAAAAGGATCTTATGTAAATTCTTGAAACCCTTGCTTTCATGTTTAAAAGTGTAAATTTGGTCTTCAAACCCTAAGCGTCAGAGTGGTTTCTAATTTTGCGTTACCTTTTTTCCACTTAAGTCATGTGTCTACCATGTGTTCTTTTAAAAGGGGTCGCGTTCAATAGTTTGCAATTTCCTAATGCCTTGATACTTTATTAATTCCTAAGTCTTAAGCCTGCAAATCTTTTATTAAACCACTATGTGTTGAGATAATACATTTTTATCTAACGGTCCGCTTAATGGATTAGCCTTGATATGCATGAAATCTAATGTATAAGCGATTAAGCGGTGATGACATGTGTTTTTGGCGGGTCCAGCATCAAAAAAGGCTTCAGTTAAATAGTGAGTAGATCCTTTTTCATCTAACAGTCCGCTTAATGGCTTATTCTCAACATGATCGAGATCTAGAATATAAGTCATTAAGTCTAAATGACGTGTCCTTGCAGTAACATAGGCCCTCTTGCAAGGTTTTATGAAGATTAAAGTTCAGACAGATCTAATGGCTAACTTAATGGCTTAATCCAAAGATGTGCACCATCTATCTTATAAGAAATTAAGTGGTAGCGACATGTGGTAGTTAGCAGGCCCAAGTACTGTAAACAGCTTTTGTTAAAATGTTGTTAGATTCCCTTTTGACCCAATGGCTGACTTAATTTTTTATCCCAAAGATGCACAAGATCTATCATGTAAGCCATTGAGTCATGTTTCCGCATGTCCAAGAGATGAAGTGGATTCCATTAACAGTAATATTGTTCGTGGATTAAAGGGCTGACATTTCAGAAAAGATCTAATGATTGACTTAATGGCTTAGTAGCAAAGTGAACAAGATCTATCATGTAAGTGATTAAGTTGTGTTGTCATGTGTTCCGGTAGGTCTGGCTGAAGTCGTAAAGAAGGAATTAAAGGATGAGAAAGTGCAAATTGATCCGACAATTGACTTAATCACTTAATGGCAAAGTGATCGACATCTAAAGTATAAGCAATTAAGTCATGATGAAGCATGGAAGTTGGTGGGCCCGGTGTAGCGCAAAGATAAAGTACAAGGGATGCAGTTTGAGAAAGATCAGACAGATCACTTAATGACTTAAAGGAAAGATTTCAGAGATCTAGTGTATAATCCATTAAGTGGTGTTGACGCGTGTCTAGGTTGTTAAAGTTGCATCTGGAGTTAGTAAAACCTGAGTAAAGTAACTGGTGGCCAGGTTAAGAAGGATCAGACAGTTGACTTAATGGTTGATGAGGAAGATGCACAAGATCTAATGTTTAAGTGATCAAGTAATGTTGACATGTGTCCTAAGTGAATAGTGGTTTCCATGAAATAATGAGAGCTAGCCAATCGATGAGATGTTGTTGAGACCTGCGGTGCAAATTTAAAGTTTTTATAATGGTTTCAGCGAGCTGTTAAGCTGCAATTTTCAAACCAAATGAATTGATTACAGAGCGTGTGGCCAGTTCAGTAAAATTCAATACGAGAGACTATTTTGATTGAAGCTTATAATTCATTGCTTGAGCTCGAACTTGCCATTATCATCGAAGTGATTGAAGCGAAAATCAAAGTTACAGCAATCTCGCGCTCTGTTTGACAAATTGTAGAATGGGTAAGTCTCCTGATTGAAATAGTAAGATTCATACTAGTAGTAGGGTTCTAAATTCTAAAGATTAACAGAAGTATTGATATAATTTGATACCATTACTATAAAAATCCTTCAGTTCAAAAGATGGCCCCTAGGATTGAATTAACTGGTAATGTAGAGTACAAAGATAGAAATGTGCGGGATGACCTTATACAATAGTTGAGTGGATCTACAAATGATTCTACCCAAATCAAAAGAGTGGTTCCTATAAATCCTTGTTTTAGAGTCGGGGAAGGTTTGTATGATATGGGTAGATGGGCTAGAGACCCCAAGATTAGCACAAGTAATCTCAATCTGTTTAAAACTTCTTTCGGCCAAAGAAATGCTCCATCCCCAGACTGCAATATATGGGATCTAGATGTAGGAAAATTAATAGTTCCTGGAGTATTCATGTATACAGATTTTTTTATTGTAATATCTAAAGCTTATGATAAAGTATCTATGGTTCTAAGAGATACAGATGGAAACATACTACTAAGTGTCATAGTTGATTAGATCAAAAAAGTCTTCAATTTGAGTGATCTCTCAGTTCAGATGGATGACATAGATTTTGACCACTTCAAAGAGGTGTATAAGAACCAAAAATAATACTTCAAAAATGAGGCCTTGAAAGGATATTTCAACAAGATAGGGGGTCTAATTGTAGTAGGCCCTAATACACCAGAGCCCTTCAAATTGGATTACTTTAATGGAAAGGATAGACGGATGTATAGTGCCATGTGCCACATTATGGGAGAAGATAAGGAGACAACAATGCATGTCCATTTTATGCTTATGGTTGTTCAAATTTTGCACCCATATTTATTTGTTGTTTTTTACTATGCTAATTACATTGTTGACTTGATGCATCAAGGCCTGGTAGGCATAAAAGAATCTAAGATAGTCAAGCCAATGGGGTGGTATTCTATGATGATGCATATTATTATATTTAATAATGCTGACTACTTTGAAGAGGAAATGGATCTTACTAAGTTTTAGGATGGTGAAGATTTTCTAGTTCAGTTATGGAGTACTGACTTGTCTTGGGATAGGAAAGAGGCCAGTTTCATAAATTTTGATAGATCTTTTGCCTCTAGGCTTAGAGCATTGTTGTGTACAGACAACCCTAGGATTCACACAAATGTGTTGAGACTTTTAAGACCAATGGAATACGATGCAGAATTGAAGATTGTTCACAATTGGGGTGATTTCATTTTATACCTTGTCTCAACAGTAATTAGGGTTTATAATTTTAAGGGAACTCCAAATGTCCTCCTATATAGAGTACCACTCAAGATTATACTAGCAGAGATTCTTAGACAACTGGGTGGGTTGTAAGAGGAAGCTTTAACTGGCAAGATGAAAGGTAGTATTTTCCCTACCATTACAAAAGTTCATCATTTCATTATTACCCAAGGAGGATGGACCCAATTTGACAAATACTTGGAGCCATACCAATTAGCAACGTTAGTGGTAAGGTGTGAAAACAATGAGGGATTTATTATTGACATGTTCACGAAAAGAACCAAATGTCTTGCTTTAGATCATCAGTTCAATTTCCCTGAAGATATAATTAGAAATGAGTTTGATCTAATGGAACAAGAGATCAAGAAGGAGAAGTGGTTAGCATATAAAGAATCTTTAGATTTTATCCACCATTTTGACAGAACATATGATCCCTTAAAGGCATTTGCACCTTGGGAAAAGAAGGTGGAATCCCTAATGAGCATGTTTGAAGATATAATCCAAGCCTTGGACCAGAAGAAGAAGAAAATGATGGAAAAAGAGCCAGAAAAGGCTAAGGTTGTTTTTAGCAGAATTTCACAGGGAAGGATTGTCCCTCCAGGAAGATATGTGGTCTACCAATGAAACGGTTATAGCACAATCATACCCAGAGATGAAAAGGCCTCTGATCAAAAGGGAAAAAGGCCAATAGACACTAGTACCCAAACATTTCCATCTCCAAAAAGGCAAAGGGTGGAAGGAAAAGAGAAACAACAAGGTGACATTTATTCCCCTTCTCAATCTCCCCTACACATGGATGATCAGAGTATTGTTGAACAATTAGTGAAGATGGGGAACACAGGGCATATATTTGTTACAGCACAAGAATTGCAAGAAGGAGTGCCAGAGGAACCTAAACAAGTTGCATTGGATTTAACAATGGCTAATTTTGCAGGAAAAGAGATGGACCCCATAACTAAATAGGTCAGTGATGAGTTCCCATCTGATGATAAATTTGTTAAGGCCAGAGTCTTTATCCAATTCCTATGGAGAATTCATATAAATGAATTCAAAGAGAAATGTCAAAAGCTTCAAGATGCCCAACCTGATAGGGACAAAGATGACATTGAAAAGGAGGTGTAGACACCCTAAAATGGACAGGCTTGCGACTTTACATTAAAACCCTAATTTTCATCTATTAATTAATGGTTTCCTAATCATTAATTAATCATCTATTTTCTTCTAAATTCATTTCTCAAATCATC
>MU224038.1:2994437-3014685 GCA_018584345.1 Thuja plicata
TTTATTGCTTACGTTTCCATCATTCGTTTAGTAGTTATTGCGTAATAGATTTGCATGCACTTGTGAACCTTGGCTACTAACCCCTGCCCTTGGAAAGCTGTGGGAAATCGGAGAGAGAGGCGTACAGGAGGTAAAATAGGAGATGATGACAAAATTTGATAAAATCACTCCTGAAGAAGGTAGGGGATTAGTGTAGAAAGAAGGATTTCTTATCCTACCTCAATGGGATCTTTCTGATGCAATTATCTTTGATGTTGTGATGAAAGAATCCAAACCTGTGCACACCAGTGGAACATCAACTAGTGTCAAATTCAGTGAATACCATGCAGCACTGGTGATGTGGTCTTTGAAGAAAATAGTGAATAAGAAAGCTGGTAAAGATGACCATGTTGAACACTCATGCACCTTGCTAGTAAAGAGAGTTGCAGGTGTCTTAGGGGTGGAGGTAGCTAGCATTACACTGGAGACAGCAAAGTTTGGTATGAAAGTGGTAGAAAAATAGGGTGAGAAAATCAGAAGCCTGAGGGAGAAGTATGAAATAGTGATGAAGGAATACAATGAGGAAACATAAATCCCATTGAAAAGGACAAGAAGATTTCCATCCTAGAAGGAAAATAGGTAGCTCAATACTCTCCTCAAAGGATGCTAACTCAGGATCCACATCAGCCTGGAAGTTCAAACCCAATTATAACTTTCCCTCCTTCCCCCGTGCCATCAAGTCCAATTACCCTAGCTAACTTGGAATTAGAAAAGAAAAACTAATTGCTGAAAGGACTGAATTGGAAGAATCAAGGAAGAAATTTCTTGGAGAATCCTTAGCATTTAGAGAAGAAAAGGCATGGGTAAAGCATAAATACTCTGATAAGATACATTCCACCCTCATGCAATGTACTAAAGAGATAAGTCTTGCTACTCTTTATGTACTAGGTAAAATGGTAGTTAGCATAGTAAATGAATATAATGCAAACAAGGATCAATGGGACTTGATCATGGATAGGTGGAAAGGAAAAAAGGCTGATTTGAAATTATTGTATTCCATATCCAAGGAAGAAAACAATGTTGATATTGTTGTAACTTGTACTTACAAATGCCTGAAATTAATGGTGGACATGGACATCAGGAGAAGCATCATTATCAGAAATATAGAAGCTTTGAGGAGGGAGTATTCAAAGGATAGGTATGAAATGTTTCCTAACCTCTTCAGGAAGAATGGTGATATAAAGAATGAAGCCCTATGGCTAAGACAAATGAATGAAGCATTGGTCACTAGGACTAACAGCATTGTTACTTTGGAAAGCACACTTTTGTTTGTCCAAACTGTGGAGATTATCAGCAAAGCTTGGGCATTTTTTGAATTATGGAAAAAATAAATTGAGAAGGCAAGTGCCATTTGGATTGAAATTAATAGTAAAAAGGATGAATTCGTCAGTTTTGATTAGCCAATTGATGAGGTGTATACCTGCTGGGAGGACAAGTATGATACAGTTGATCAAGCAAGAGTTGGTAGTGTGTGAGAAACAACAAGTGGTAGTGTTCCTGATTGATGAATGAGATAGAAAAAGATAAAGATCCTGCATCAATAATAATAAAGGCAAAAGATTCTAGGTGTCTACTTTTGAACAACTTTGAAGTAGTTACAAGTACCCAAGCGGTCAGAAGACAAAATATGTTGAATATCTATTGTAACAAAAGTGGTTATCACTTCATTGGTTATTTTGTCTTTTTAGTAAGTCATTTTTTTTTTCCTTATTCCAAATGATCTGTAGCTTGTTGCAATCCTATTCTATAAAAGGATTCCCAAGATCATTGGAAAGGGCTAGAAAAATTGGATAGAAAACAATTTGTAAAGTTTCAGTTAAAGGTGGAATAGTATAGTTTGTACTAGATACTTGTAAAAAATCATAAATAAAGTTGAGAGATCTTTAGCAGGTTATTGAAGAGGTTATCTCTGAGTACTTTTTGTATACTGGAATATGATTCTTTGAATTTAATACAAAGATCCGGATTCCAATCTCTCCTTTGTTATGTGTCTTGTGAGTTATGAATTTTTTGATTCATTAGCATAGTCTTTCTCTATGTTTATGTACTTATTTGTGAGTTTTGATCTAGGATCATATTAAATTAGGCTCTGATTAATGCATAGATTCATTTGACATATGCTAGGATCTTATTGGTAGTAGGGGTTTGGGATAATTGTGTTATGATTTAGAATCTTTGATGAATATTGATTTCAGTATATTGTATCTGAGTCAGAGTGTAGCCCAATGGATAAAGCATTGATATAAAGATGACAAGTTCTATACTATTGCATACCTAGTTGCATATTGGCTATGTTTTCATATAAACAAACATTAAAATCCATTAAGCCTATGTTTGTGCAAGTTTTTTGTGAATTCCCATCTCATACTCCATTTCATGGTTGATGTTCAATGGGTAATTAGCCAATTATCTAGTATCTCCCGGTTATGTTGAGTCATTATGAGATTACTGCTTGATAATACCATATAAGAAATATCATAAGGCATTACAGGGTATCCCCCCCTTGGTATAGAATAACTTAAAGAGTAGAATTATTGTAAGAGTGCTTGTTAGTTGGTCCTCTTCTTGCATGAACCAATATTTGGAGGTGGCTTCTCTATAAAAAAAAGTCATAGGAAGAAGAGGTTGTTGTTGTTTTTATCGCAACATAAAAATAAAACCAACACGATTATCTTGTTGAGAATTAATTTTATTTTTTGGAGAACTCTTACCATAAGGGCTTCATTCTTGTTTTCAAATGTTACAAATTTTCAGAGTGACAAGGTGGAGTTTTAATTGCTACTAATTTCTGGTTTCTTCTAAAAACCAAGTAAGTCATCCTATCTAGTTTTTTATATACTTTGTGATCCTAAGTGTTGAGCTGGTAAGAGCTTGAAGATATTAGGGCTTTTGTTTCAAGTATTTTATTTCTATTACGATACCCTAGTTTTGTAAACTGGCACCGCGTCGAGAATTCAAAGGGAAGGTAGATTATGAGGAGAGGGTTGTCTGTGATGATTTTTTGGAACAGTTAAACAAGTCTACTAATGATTTCTCTAAGATAAAGGAATTGGTGCCAAGAAACCCTAGGTTACAGATAGGTGAAGGCCTGCATGATAGGGGTAACTGGATGAGAGATGCAGATGTTAGCATGACTTGTCTAGATTTGTTCAAAGTAGGGTTTAGTCAAAGATATGTTTTTTCTCGTAGCAGCAATATATGGCAGTTTGATGTAGGGAAGTTGGTGGTCCCAGGTGTCTTCATGGATGATGGTATCTTGTTCCATATAGCACATATATATGAACCAGTGGCTATACTTGTAAGAGATTTGGATGCTAATACCTCAATAAGCATCATAGTTGATGAGATCCAAGAAGTGTTCCAATTAAGTGACCCTTCTTTGCAGCTCGATGAGATCAATTTTGACACTTTCAATGAGATATATAAAGCTCAGAGGAATTATATCAGGAGTGGACCTCTAAAATAATTCTTTGACAAGGTTGGAGGATTGACTGTGGTAGGTCCAGATACCCCTAAACCATTTAAGCTAAGTTATTTCAACATGAGGGAAAAGGGCATGTATTATGCCTTGAGTCAAATCTTTGGAGATTATGTGAAATCAAAGATGCCTATACACTACATATTCATGATGGTTCATATTCTCCATCCCCATCTGGTCGTGATATTTGATTTTGCACCTTATTTGGTTGATTTGATCCACAATGGTTTAATAGGTATTGAGAAAGCAAAGCTTGATAAGCCATTTGGATGGTATTTTCTATTGATGCACATGTTTTCATACAAAGTTGCAAGTTATTTTGAGAAGGAGATGGATCACATGAGGGTTAAGGATGGAGAAGAAATGTCAGTGTAGTTATTGAGCCCAATAATGACTTGGGATAGACAGAATGCCATGTTTTTGATCTTTGATAGATGTTTTGCTTCCAGGTTCAGAGCCTTGTTGTTTCTAGAAAACCCCAGGATTCCAAAGGTTTTTTGTATTTCTTAAGACCTAAGAAGTATGCCAAAGACATCAAGATAGTGAAAAATTGGGTGGATATCATTTTATATCTTGTGTCAATTGTACTCAGAGTATATAGTTTCAAAGGTACTCCATATGTACTCCCTTACCAAGTCCCTTTAAAGGTTGGAATTGTTGAGATAATCAGACAAGTCAGAAATCTACAAGAGATGGCTTTGACTGCTAAGTGTAGGGGTTCCATTTTTCCCACCATCACTATTGCCCATCAGTTTATTATCACTAAAGATGGATGTGTGCACATGAATACATTTTTGGAGCCTTATAAAATGGCAACATCAATGTCCAGATGTGTTGACCCTGAGGGGTTCTTAAGTGGTACATTCAAAAAGAAAACAAGGTGTGTAGTGATGGACCACCAGTTCCATTTTCCTGAGGATGATATTAGAAATGAATTCAAACTACAGGAGAAAGAAATTAAAAAGAGAAAATGGCTAGTTTATAAGAAAACCCTTGAATTTGTGCAATTTTTTGACAAGGGTTATGATCCATTGAAATTTTTTGAGCCTATGGAGAAAAAGATTGATTCTTTGATGACAATGTGTGAAGACATTATACACGCCTTGAATTAGAAGAAGGGTGCAGTAATGCAGGAAGAACCAGATAAAGCAGAGGTTGATTTGAGAAGGCCAATCTTTTCCAGACTTGTTCCACCTAGTGAATATCTTTTTCACCAAAGATCAGGTTACCATGTGGTGATGCCCAGGGGAGATGCATCCCAGAAGGGCCAAAAATCACAAGATGCACCTTCTTCCTCCAAATAAATGGAGAGGCTTTCTATTGAAAAGGGGAAAAGGCCCATTGATATTGGTTCTGAAGTTCAGCCTTCTCCAAAGAGGCAAAGGACAAAAGAAGATACACCACAAGTTGAGAATGTGTATTCACCTTCCCAATCACCCCTGCACATAGATGAGAAAAAAGTAGCAAGGAAATTTCTACAAATGAGAAGTGTAGGGAAAATTTATGTCACTCATCAGGAAATTGAAGAAGGAATACGAGAGCCACCTAAGCATGTTGAGATTGAATTGACCATTGTATAATTTATGGTAAGGATTTGGATCCTATAACCAAGCAAGCAAGTAAATATTTCATGGCTGATGACAGTTTTGTAAAGGTCGGGGCATTCATCCAATTTCTATGGAGAAGCCACATTGACAAATTCAAGGAAGCATGCCAAAAGAAGCAAGAAGCTCGAAACCTAATAGGGATGTAAATGATATTGAAGCTGAGGTGAAGCATGACATGCTTGAAGAATTTGAGAAGATCGCCCCTAGGGAGGGAAGAGAATTGGTTAGAAAAGAAAGTGTTATTATTCTGCCAGAGTGGGACATAGTTGATGCCATTATTTTTCATGCGGTCAAAAGATAAACAAAGATTTTACATGACACACGAGGGGTAGTTGAGAAAGATATCAAAGTATTTGTGTTCAGTGAAGATCATGTTGCATTAGTCATGTGGTCTTTGAATATAAAATAAAATAGGAGAAGAAATGAAATTGTGTGAACCGACTATTCAGGTAGCCTGATGGTGAAGTGATTTGGAGATACCTCAATGTTCGAAGCATCTGGTATGGTCTTAGAGACTGCCAAGTTAAATTTCCAAGTGGCCAAAAAGGAGGCCAAGGAAAGGGATGATCTCAAGATAAAATTAGAAATAGTCCTTCAGGCTTACAATGATCAGAAGAAGGTAATCATTGGAAAGGATGAAATTATTGCACGGTTAAGTGGCCAGCAATCAGTTCAAGCATATCCTCAAGGGGTGATTTCTCTTTATCTTGCCCAGTCATCATCTTCTAGTCCCATCATTGAATTTCTGCCTTCCCCTATGCCATCTAGCTCCATTTTAGAAGCAGAGGTCAACTATGAAAAGGAGAAATTGGTGGCAGAGAGAAAGAGATTAAAAGAGGTAAAAGAAAGTTGGGAAGAAGAAAGTTCAAATTTTTAGAGTGCACAATCATTGGTGCAACAAAGGTATGAAGAAAAGGTGAGAGATATAATCATGCAATTTTCTGAGAGTATAGAGCCTACTTTTATCTATTTAGATGAGCAAAAGATTATGATCATTCTAAATTATTTTGAAGAGGACAAGGCTACATTGGAGCCAATTTTGCAAAAATGGATAGGAAGGAAGATTGATTTGAAATTATTTTATTATTTATCCAAAAAGGAAGAAAATGTTGATGTTGAAATAAAGGCTACTTAGAAGTTTGTCAAAGATTTGATGGATTTTGAAATAAGGAGAAATATTAGCAAAAGGAAAGTGAAAGTATTAAAAAGGGAATATTCTCCAATCCATTTTGAGATGTTCCTAGCATCTTTAGAAAAGGTGGTAAGTTGAAGAGTGAAGCCAGATGGATGAGAGAAATGGGTGATGAGTTGTCAAGGAGAATGAACAACATTGTCAATCTGGAAAGTACCATCTTATTTGTCCAAACCGTGGAAACAATAGAAAATGCCAAATTATATTTTGGGTTTTGGAGAAAGGAAGCTGAGCAAATCAAATCAGAGTTTGATCAATTAAATAACAAGAAGACTGAAATTTATAACTTCCCTTAGCCTAATGATGAAGTGTTTGCCACATGGAAGGACAAATATCCTAAGGACAAGTGAAGACAAAGGAATACCTCATCCTTCCTACAATAGTGGGCAGTTCTCCAACAATTGGAAATGAGCAGCGGTTACTAAATTTTTTGTGAGCCAAATGATGAAGACAAAGATTCCCTTGGTAAAGGAAGAGCAGTTTCAAAGTTGTTGCAAAGGCCTTGCGAACCAATGAGTATGTTTTTGAGAATATTGTAACAACTTGACTCTTGGTTTGATTGTATTTTGTCTTTTCTGATGTGTCACTCTTTGTCTTTACCTAGCAATCTGAACCTTGTTGCATCTTGATTCATAACAGGATTCCAAGATTGCTAGAGGCATAAATAGTAAGAGAAAGTATTGTAAAAGGGTCAGTCATTCTTTGATCAATCAAGATAGAATTGCAAGTGGGTGATCTCACAAAATTGTGTCCCACTTTTTGGCCAATTTTGACACTGAAATGAACATTCTGAGAAAAATTTTGCTTTCAGACATCTATTGTCGTAAAACCATTAAGAATTTGAAGATGATGTAAACTAGTGACTTTTAGAATATTTTTTTTCTAGTTTATAAATATATTTTTTAAAAAAAATTGGAATTTATTTGTATCCATTTTCCTTCTCGTTCAAAAATCATATTTGTAAAAAATCAAGATTTTTCAGGAGTGACACTCACTTTGATCAACATAAATTTTTTTATAAAATTGATAAGAATGTAATTATTTTGAATTTAGGTTTTTAACACAAATATCTAGGAAATCCATTTGGTTTCATTCAATTTGGTTGAATATTTAATAGTTTATTGAGTTATGAAGTGACATTAATTATAATTTGGACATAGGTTCACTTGGATCGCTCTAACTCTATCTCTATTTATCAAATTTTATTTATTCATTTTTTGATAGAAAAGTAACATAAATACCTATTTCCTAGATATTTTTCATAATTTTTTTTCCCTAATTTACTATTTTTTCAGAAGCGTCAAACAGAGAGGTCGCTAAATGGTCAGACAACCTATGTTTAGTAAAACTTAAAAAGAAAAGTCTCAATAAACTCAATATATATATATATATAACTCATAATCATTAGAAAGATTTCTTGGAGTACTATCATCCTGTATTTGGGGTTTTCAAATGAATTTATTTGATCCCACAAAAATTTAATGTCAAAGCGATTTTTTGTCAACATTTTGATGGGTTCAAAGGAGACTCGATTATAGGTGTGAGTGAGGAGTAGAGGGATTATACCAAAGGGATTTTGATCCAAGAGGATTTTATCTAGCCATTTTGAATTTAATCCTTCAAATGGGACCTCTCAAGGCTTAAATCATCATATTTTCTTAAAAATGTGCAATTTTAGCGAAAATCAGGATGTTCAAAAAAGTGGGGCACACTATTGTGGGACCACCCAAGTTCTAGTTTGGACTTTTGTTTTTGAGATAGGATATTCTGAGAAGGTAATGAATATATTGAATCTATCTTGACAAATGAAAATTTATTTGGAATCTCTTCTTGATCTTTAATTGTCTTCATGTGCATGTTTGAATTCTTATGAGTTTGGTTTGCAAGGCATTTCGAATTCATAAATTAGTAAAGAAAATTTTGGAATTTATTTTTAGGTTATTTCTAAGAGGAATATAATTTCTAAGGGAAATTTTCAAGGATTTTAACGTTTGTATGGGAATTTGATAAGTTGAGGATTAAGTTGTAAAAAGCAAGTTGTAAGGTATCTTGTTCTTTCTTATATTTCAATCAGCTTACTAATCTAGTATAGTTGAAATGCATTCATATTGACTCTGTACCCTAGGATTTAGCACAGGTCAGGGTTAGGGTTGCCTGAAAACCTTTTAAAATCATAAATCTTACCTTTACAGTTTTCATGTATGAATATTTAATATATGTGTTTAAGACACCTATCCATTGTAAGATTTTTTGAGAAGCAGTAAATCAATTGAGGTACACCTGCATGAGTTTGTGGAGCTCAAAGTGAAGGAATATTTTATCCTCCTTAATTGGGCTTTTATTTGATAGAACTGGGATTTGGGTTGTATAGAGTTAAGCATTAGTGTTGTATTTGATTCTGCAAGAAAAGTACCAACAAAATGGTGACTCTATTGAGGAGTCTAAATGCAAAGAATATTGCTACATAGGATCCCAAATTAATCATAATATTTTGTCCCAAACTTGTTTGGGTGGTGAATCAGTTAACTCTATGTATGTTCTACCAGTGTCATTTTGACCAAGTTATTTTTCTTGTTATTTTTTATCAAGATGAACCCGCACAAGCACACCAGATCTTATGTAAAGAAACATCCTGAGGTTGCTATAAAAGGTGAGATGACTAGAAAATCTATAAGAGAAGGGTATCATAAAGCTGAGTCAAGTTATAATCATTCATGGGTCCCTAGAAATGGTTATCCAACCTCAGTTCCTGAAAAATCTTCTTCATCTTCTGCAAGTTCTAAATCAGGAAGCCAACACTAGTCAAACCATAGATTTGGCACTCCTGGAGATATGTCTTGGGATAAAGGTATTGGCCAAAACCAACATAGTGATCTTGTTGTAAATAGAGTAAAGAATCAAGATTATGTACATTATATTAAACCAAATGAAACATCTCCCAATTTGATGGATCGGCACATCCTTCCAGTAGGAAACCAAGTAGATCCTAATTTGATCCACTTGGATGATCCAGAAAGCTCTGACTCTACACAATATGATCTTGAGGCACTCATAGAAGAGTTGTTGGTCATGAAAAGAAAAGATAAGGAAGGAAGCTTAGCTGTGCAGAAAATGCATGAACAAAGAGCACTAGAATTATATGAGATTTTATTTTAAAGAGAAATACTATTGAGAGTCAATGCACAACATGAGGCAGATAAAAAGGCTTTGAATGAGGAGTACAAGAGTCTAAATAGAGAAATCTTTAGGGATATGAACACCTTGAGAGAGAAAGTACCACAAGGTGAATCTCATAACAAGAAGGATGAATTTGTTGGAGAAGGCCCTGTCATAAGGCAACTACATGATTGCAAAATAGAAGAGAATACCAGAGTCAGAATTATGTCATCGGTCTAGTCTAGGTGAGTTCGATGATTCTAGTTGTTGGTGGCCCTTCTATCTTGATTGACAGGTTTGCCCCAGCATGTGCATATAGGGTGGAGGATCGATTCCTCGCCAGACATAACCTAGGTTTTGGGTTTGAATCCTCTATGATCCTATAATCCAACATCAATCTTGGTTCTCATGCAAAGAATCATCCCTAAGCAAGAAGCTAGCTTGGGATGATGGAAAACCACTTTGCTCTATTGCCTCCAACCTCCTGTTGATCTTGGTTTACATTTTATCTACAGAATCATGAGAAATGGAAGGATTTATTTGTTAAAATTCATAGAATTCTATCACCAAGATCCACTGTAGCAAAAACCTGTCACAAAAGCAAAGAATAAAGACAGAACAAAGAATGATCTGAAAGATGAAATATTCATTCAGAGGGGGAATAATGAAATACAATGAGATCAAAACCTTATAAAGGTGATCAAGACCATAAAAGGGAGAAACCTAGGTTGCATGATAATAACTAATATAAGAATTAATTATTACATGTCTAAAGTTTAGCTTAAGTAAACTAGAGATAATAAGTGACTTTAATAATTAAATCAAAATGATTGAATTAATAAGTGAAATATCTTATTACTCTAACACCCCCCCCCCCTTAAGTTAAACTTAGGAGGTAACTAAAACCTAGAAAAAACTACTAAAAGCAGGAAATGGGTCCTAGCAACATGGCTTGATCAGGTACCCAATCACAACCAAACTCTGTAAAGTGGAGAAATAGAGAAAACCACGTGGGAAAAACTCTACTCCAAAAAGAGATGGAAAAAACATGTTGAAAAAACATGAAGGAAGGCCTCTCCTCGGTGAGACACCCCAAGGACAACTTCCTTCACCCGTAACATGTCACGCAACTAAAGATAGCGTGGATATGTCAAAGGTTTAGTGAAGATGTTTGCAACCTTTGCCTCTGTAGGTATGTACTCCAAGATGAGAGCACCATCCTGAATCAACTATCTGATGAAGTGCATGTGGATCTTAATGTTTTTGGTTTTTTTATGATCCACTGGGTTGCAGTAAATGTGTATGGCACACTGATTGTCACACCAAAAAATAGTGGGACTATCAGGAGGAAACAATCATCGACTGATGAAGCCACAAAATCTCCTGACTAGCTAACACCGTTGCATAGTACTAATCCTCTGTAGATGATAATTCATTAGTAGACTTCTTCTTTCAAGACTATGTGATAGGACCATAATCAAGGAAAAAAAACAAAGCCAAAAGTAGAATTTTGATCGGTAGCACCACCAGCCCAATCTGAGTCATTGAATCCAATGATGTGTGGGAAACCTGAAGTGTATTGAATGCCATAATGTGTAGTGCCCTGAAGATACCACAAAATATGTTTGGAAACTTGCCAATGTCTCTCATGAGGATCATGGGAGAACCTAGAGACAAGTCCAACCGCAAAGGAAAGATCGGGATGGGTGTATGCCAAGTACAAAAAATTATCAATCAATTGTTTGTACAAAGTGGAGTCCACTGAAGGTGTAGTAGAAGGGGAAGACAACACAACACCTAACTGAAATGGTGTAGGCACAGGATTGCAAGCAAGCATGTCAAATATATGAAGCATATCAAGAGTACACTTCTGCTAAAAGAGTGAAATCCCATTGGAAGACTAAATAATCTGTAAGCCCAAAAAAAATGTAGAAGACCGAGATCGGTCATCTCAAAATACTCCATCAATTCTCGCTAAATATCCTGAATCATGGAGGCTGAGCTACCTCTGATGAAAAGATCATCAACATAAAGAAAAATTATGACAACGTCAACCCCATGACATTGAAGATACACTATGTGGTTAGAATGACAACCTGTATAGTGTGCAGAAAGCAAGATAGAGTCCATCTTCTCATACCAAGCCTGAGGGGTTTGTTTGAGACCATATAATGAACGTCAAAGCTTGCAAACTAAGGAAAAGTCCTGCACAAAACCCTAGGGCTACTCCATATAGATCTCCTCCTGGAGGTCCCCATGTAAGAAGGCACTCTTCACATCGATCCGAAACACAGTCCATTCATGTGAAGATGCAAGTGAAAGTACAAGGTGAATAGAATTCATTTTGGCAACAAGAGAAAAGGTATCGAAGTAATCAATACCCTTCACCTAAGAAAACCCTTTGCAAAAAGATGAGCCTTATACTTGTCAATAGAACCATCTGCATCATACTTGGTACAGTACAACCATCGGCACTGAACCAACTTTCTCCCTTTTGAAAGAAAACACAAATCCAAAATATGATTCTTCATCAAAGAAGAATACTCCTCATCTATAGCTCTATCCCACTCTGTGTGTCACCTTTGAAAACTTCCGAGGGTCATCCGAAATGGAATAACTCAGAAGGCTAGAAGTAGATTTCTAAGCTTGAGTACGACATCTATCTATAGGATCACCTACCAAAGAACCTGCTACATCAACTGTAAAATGGGCCCAATGGGGCAAAATTGGATCAGCTGATGGTGGTGGAGATTATGGATCATCATCATCATCATCATCATCAAGAAAAAAATTATCCTTACGAGATGAAGATGGAGGAGTAGATAGTGAGGGAGAAGTAGGTGATGCAGAATAAATCACAGGATAACGCTCATCAAACTCAAAATCCCGTCGAAACAAGACCTCTTGAGAATCAAGATCAAACAACCTGTATGCCTTGGCATCCTCATAGTATCCAACAAATATGAGTGTTTGGCTCTTCCTCTCCATGGATTTCCTTTGAGCATCTGGAATAAATTTCCAAGCCTCACTACCATAAACTCTGAATGTGGAAACATCGAGCTTGATCTAAGACCATGCCTCCTCAGAATTCATATGTCGTAATACCTTGTGAGGCATTTGATTCTGAATATAGTTGGTGTAATTGACTGCCTCAAACCAAATAGAAGGTTGCATAGCACGATACTAAAGCATACAATTGGCCATCTCTTGTAATGTTTTTTTCTTTCTCTCAGCAATACCATTCTACTGAGGGGTGTGTGGAACTGTCAACTGATGTTGTAAACCATGCTTAGTGCAAAAATCCTTGAAAGCCTGATTCACATACCCCCCCATTTTTGGTGTGTATCCTCCTGATAGAAATACTAGATTGCTTCTCCATAAATGTCTTGAAGAAAAAATAGGTATCAAAGACATTATAATTCTACTTGAGAAAATACACCAAAGTACATTTGGAGAATTCATCAATGAAAGTGAGCACACAGTGGACTCGTGAAAAATGGAGTCAAAAATGACATGAGATCACTATTTACCAAATCCAAGGGTGGCTTAGCATGAGTGGCTCAACCTATAGGAAAAGGATCCATGTGATGTTTTCCAAGAGCACAACCTCGACATACACCATCAGTATAGGAAATTAGAGGAAGCCCACTCACAAGTGCCTGTGTACTCATCTATTGTAAGTATCTATAATTGACATGGCCAAAACACTCATGCCAAAGTCTGCTCGTTGTATCTGCATGTGCCACAAGAGAGACCCCAAAACCATCTGAACTCTCAAAGCTATCAAACTTGTATAAGTGATATTGAGGATCAACACTGGCAGTAATCACAATCATATCAGGATCATGGAGGCCTCGAATAACCACATCATATGGTGAGAACTCAACTGTCTTCCCAGAGCTAGAATGGAAAACCTGATAAACAGAAAGGAGGTTTTTTTAAATTTCAGGAACAAGAAGTACATCCTACAGACAACCACCTGAGAATGAGACAGTACCAAAACCTGAAACTGTAAGTTCTGCTAAGTCACCAATGGCAATATGTGAAGTATGACTAGGTGCAAGTGTTGTGACTAGCTGTTGAGAGTGTGACATGTGGTGAGAAGTACTTGAATCAATAATCCATGTGTATCCAGAAGACAAAGCTCGTGCAGAAAGATCACGTCCTTTCCTAGTGGAAGAGGAAGGTGGTTGAGGTGAAGTGATATGATGTTGTCGCATGGCTCCCTCTAAAGCCTCTAAGTATTTCCAACACCCAAAAACTGGATGTCCTTCCTTTCCACAAGGATCACTTGTGTACTTCCTAGTCTTGGAGGAAGGCTCACTAGACTTTGAAGATTTCCCTTGCTTGGGATGGGAATGTGGTTTTGAATCAAACTTAGGAGGTGGCTTCGATGAACTCTCATTGCCTGTTGAATCTTTGTTTGGCTTCAGTTTTGGCTTATGTTTCTCCTTAGATATTTGGGCAACCAATGCTTGGTTCTTTAATCCTGTGAGAGAATCAAGTTGAGATAGCTTTGCCTGCTCACGAGTCAAATGATCACAGAACACATCAAATGTAGGCATGATAAATCTTGGACCCAAAGCATCCATAGTAGAATGGAAGGTAGAAGAAAATATTTAAAAGGGACCATGAAGCTTAGAAAGGACCAGTAAATGCACTATGTATATGTCTTATTCTTTCCACAACCTTGTAAGATAGACCTGATAGATTTGAATTTCATCAAGAAATCTTGAATAGAAGGAAATGACTCAAGACCCAAAGCTGTCAATTCTGCCTCAATCTGAAGTGGCATGAGCTCATTGATGGTGCCAAAGAGAGTCTAAAACTTCTCCCACGTGTCAAGAGGAGTATCACAACCATCAAGATGAAAGAGAAAATTATCTTAAACATGTAGAGAAAGCACACCCATGGCCTTATCCATCTTGTTCATGTGTTGCATGATCTCATAAGGATGAGTCAATACTGGTTGAATAATATCCAAACAAGACCATAACCCCCATGACCTAAGAAGTCGAGTCATACAAGATTTCCACAAATAGAAATTATGTGGAGTGAGAATCTCAACTAATGTCAAATCTGTCATTGTTGCACTGCTCTGATTGTTTTATTATTATCTTTCAAAACTAGACAAAAGATGTAGAAGGGTTTGTGTTTTATGTTTTTGAGTGTTCTAGTTTTTCTGAGATAAATGATAGAAAACAAGAAAAAGAAAAAAAACACCCCCACAAAGAGAAATATTAATCCCCAATGCAACCTAAAAAGCTAGAAGGAGATATAGTGCAAGAAATGATTCAGATTGAATGGGAAAATACCTGATCAAATTTATTAGAAAAATAATCTCAAATCTGAAGAGAGCTCATCAAGAGTTTTCCAAGGCCTATTCGTGAGCAAAAAATGGAGTTCGTATGCACATTCTGGAGGCTCGGGAGTGCATAAAAGAAGTCCTCACTTTGACTGGAAAAAGAGGCAATGAAGTGAAAAAATCCAAAATCCAAACCTTTACCAAAGTCTTCGTCTTGGAAAGAGCTTTCCAACAATATCTCGTTTCAAAAAAAGGCCTTTGTTTGCTCCAGATATGAGTAAAAAACTAGGAGGTAAAAAAGGGCCCTTAAAAATAATTTAGCCCCCTTGGGGCTTAAAACCATCGACGGCTAGTCGCATGCCGCTTGACAATGGCTAGTAGTGTTGGACAGGTGCGGTGGTGTGGCCACAAAGGTGGGCGCGCGGTGGCGCAAGGGCGGCTCGCAGGTTGCGTGGTGGCCGCTCGGTGGTGAGGCGGTGACTGCTGGGCGGTTGCCACTTTACACGATGAGTGTAAAAAAAACCAAAAAATCAATTTGAAATTGATTTTCTTTTATTTATCTTTATTTTTTATTTTTTCCTTTGCCTCGTAAAAAGTGCCCAAAAATGGTCGTACATGCAAAAAAATTGCCTCAAATTGCAACTATGTCCAAATTAGACGTGTCTTATATGGAAATAGGGGTTTTGGGCCTTCTGGAGGCAATCGTGAAGTCTATTTGTGCCCAAAGTGCTCAGAAAAATAGCTCCCTCCCACATCCACACAAAAAACCTCTGTAAACTTGAAACCCTCAGAGCTCCAAAAATTCTTCAAAAACTCAAGAACGGGCTGCAACATCAAATCTCTGATACCATGTTACCTGCGCTGTGATATTATGTTAGAATTATAGAATTTTATCACCAAGATCCACTGTAGCAAAAACCTATCACAAAAGCAAAGAATGGAGACACAACAAAGAATGATCTGAAAGATGAAATATTCATTCAGAGAAGAAATAATGAAATACAATGAGATCAAAACCTTATAAAGGTGATCAAAACCCTAAGAGGGATAAACCTAAGTTACATGATAATAATTAATAAATTAATTAATTATTAAATGCCTAAAGTTTAGCTTAAGTAAACAAGAGATAATAAGTGACTTTAATAATTAAATTAAAATGATTTAATTAATAAGTGAAATATCTTATTACTCTAACATTATTTGGCATAACATGGACGGCTTGGAAAACATAAAGATCATATTATCTTTTAAATGTTCATCTAAAACGCACAACTCACTCAATAAGGCCAACTCTCTGGCTAAGAAAATCTTTGATGCCTTCTCAATTGTTGTTGCCGATAATGGCTCAAAATATTTCTCCTACAATATTTGGGTGATAATATCAAAATTTTGAACCCAGTTGTCATCAATCTTCACAAGATGAACTTCTCCTTTGGGACTAATTTGTGAAAAACAATCTGGCTTATTATTGAGTTATCAACTTTGTGTGATATGCGATATGCTTTTTTCTCCAAAACTAGAAAGACCCTATGAGTAAATGGGTAGTCCCCAAGCTTATCTAATGCATCTACAGTAGCCTTAACACATACATCTGAAGCATCTACCATTGTAGTGAGCACAGAATTAAACCTTCTTTATCTACAAAACTGTCTACGCATGAGGTCAATGTAGGGTTTTATAGACACAACATTAGAAAAACCAACAACTAATGTTGCAGATAAAATTTCCATGGTACACACTCCACCATAGTACGCCATTGCCAAATTATTGTTGAGAAGTCCATATAATCTTCACCATTGAGCACGACAATAGAGTAACTGTTAATACATCCACCTCAAGAGAGTTCTGTGAGATATCGTATGATACAAATTGTCTCTTATTTTTCCCTTTTAAGTGCAACACATTCCCAAGGCTCTCTATAATGTTTTTTTCCTGATTTCTCTTTGCAATGAATATGCAAATGGTTGTGCTTAAACTATATTGGACGGAAAATGAAATCAATGGTTTAACCAATTTCTGTTAAACAACATCTCCAAATCCTAAAATACGCAATGTAATATGCAACAAAAACAAAACAAAATGTATCCCAAAAGTAGAACTGTATCCAAACCTATAGATGGGCAAAATATGAACATACTGTTATCCCTGCCACTTTCCGAGCACCTGAGTAGTTTCCTCGAAATAGAAGGGGGCAATGATTTGAGGTCATACTATTGTATATTTTCATCCCAACGAAAATATAATTTTCATAAATTCCTACATGCAACATGCTTCTCCTTGAAACGGTTACTCAATATGTATCAAACATCAGATAGTCAGATGATCTTCCATGGTAGAATCTCCTCATGGATGGATACCAAAGAAATGCTCTTCATTGCATCAATCTACTTCAATCCACTGGTGCTCTGATACCAAATGATAAAATGTTGTATTCAGATCATTGCACAGTAAAAATTAAAACTACATATATTATTGATTCAAATGGGATTTTAATTGGATACATTGCAATACAATATCACTGGCTTTTTAAAGCCTTATTTTCCTGTGATTAACTGCCTACGGGAATGCAACTTCCCAACTAACTATCTGACTAAATATATTTATTAATATAAGTTAACCTGAAAACTAACCTAATTAATGAAATACTCCAACAAAACTTTTAAATGTTTCTCTATATTTAAGATTTTAACAATTATTATATTATAATAAATAATAAATATTATATATAACTAAAATTAACAAAATATTTTTTTTAATACATAATTGTATTCTCTTATGCTAAAAATATATGTATATTTTACATTTTTTTATATGTGTAATATATAATAATAAGTGTAATTATAATATAAATTTATATAAACTGAATATATAATTTCAATTAATTTTAAATTACTCTTTTTCTATCCATATCTCTATATAGCTCTATCTCTCTCCATCTCTCTATCCCTCTCCATCTCCTCTATATCTCTATCTATTTATGTCACTCCCTCTCTCTCATTCACTCCACCTCTACAACTATATATATTTATCTTTGTTTCTCTCTATATCTCTATCTATCTATCACTCCCTCCCCCCCTCTCTCTCATTCTCTCCATTTGTCCTACTCTATTTCTCTATATATCTCTCATATCTCTCCCTTCTCCATATATATCTGTCTATATCACTCCCTCCCTCTGTCTCATTCACTCCATCTCTACTACTCTATATATTTATCTATGTTTCTCTCTATATGTCCTTATATCCATATCTTTCTCATTCTATCTCTCTATATCTCCCTCTCTCTCTCATATATATATATATATATATCGTCATCTCCACCTCTATCTTTATCCCTAACTATATATATTTATCTCTTCCATATATATCTATCCATCTCTTTTCTTTTTATACATCTACATCTACTTGCCATATCCCTCTCCTCCTCCATCTTAATCTTTGCCTTCTTCTTTATCTATATATTCCCCCCCGCTCTCTCTCTCTCTCTCTTTTCCAAATCTATTTTTCCTTCTCTTCCTTTTTAGATCCATTGCAAACATAACATGAGCATGTTGGTAAAGGAGCCTAATTATCCTTTCAATCATGTTTGGATCCCAACAAATGGATATATAGTTCCTTTGAAGCTATCATTTCTACATTAGTACCTTTATTGAACAAGCACCATCACTTTCCTAAAGACCTACCAATTGATCCCATGTAGCCAAAAAAAACACAATGTTCTCAATTAACCTTTCAAACCTTTCTGACATACCCATTGCACACCAAAAGTGCAATTGCTAGTTTACATAATTTTGTAAACTAGCACTTGCACCTAGGAAAGGTGCAATGGTCACGCCGATAGTTAATATATAATGGGGTCTTCTTCTTCTCCTTTTTCTTCTTCGTTTGCTTCTTCTTCAACCTCCTTTTCTTCCGCTTCTTCTCCTCCTCTTCTTTTTAACTCTTCCTCCCACTTCTTTTCTTCTTCCTCCTCTTATTCTTCTTCATTTTCTTCTTATTCTTCTTGCTCCTCCTCCTCCTCCTCCTTCCAAATAGGGCAAAGTACCCTAGATCACCAAACTAGGAATCCAAAATGCTTGACACTTATCACAAGTGTGTAAGGAAGACTTGGTAAGGTTATCAAAACCCTAAAAACCCCAAGGGTAACCTAATCACTAAGTTTCACCAATCCTCCAAGACCAACTACCTAGGTTGGCCCTTCAAGCAAATGACCCTGATTCACAATAATAACCCCAAAATGACATATAGGACCAGGGGTGACCTACTCTTGTGTATGTGGTCTATTTAGGTCCCTATCTCTTAGTTCCAATGGTTCTTTCACTCAAATGCAATCCATATACCATGATTGCTTCACAAACCCAAGGTTATGCTTGTAGCCTTCTTCAGAAGGAAATTTGATCTTACTTGAGATTCTCCCACATAACCTCATGAACTTATTGGGGTTTCAGATACCCTTTATGGCCAAGGACTTAGTACTTGAGCCTTAGAACCTGGGATTGAGAGGAAGACAAAAAGACTCACCAAATTGCTCCATCGATTAGCCCTAATTAGGCCTCCATTTACACTACAAGTGTCTTCTAGGTGCATCCAATACCCAAACTGACTATTGTATCATGTGAGGGTGTGCACAAATGGCTCTTCCTCTGACTTAGGGCTTCTAGTCAATCCCCAAACAGAAGATATGACTGTTGTCCTAAATCAGGATAGGTGCATACATATGAATATACACCTAGGGCATCACTCCATTCCCATTTCCCTGCAATTTGAAGAACCTATCTTGCAGAATGTTGAAAAGAATCATAAGAACAAGCTTTCCACCAAGGGTCATTAATTTCCCATGGTGGAAAGTGAAGATACACTTAATTTCCTAAGAAACCCTAAATTAGGGCCTACAATTCAGGTAGTGAGTTTGAAAATTGGATAACTTTCAAAGTAAGATCGATCAGCACATGAGACCAAAACCAAGTGGAAGTAGATTCATACCCCTCACTCCTGGTGTCAGACTCACATGCCCCTCTTTCCGTACCCGGTCGTACACGGCACGACTGTTTCCTTCAGAATGCAAGAAAATGGTTACTTTTATTGATTTTCAAATGTTAACTTACATCATCAGCCTACCACCCACCTGAAAGGGCTATTTTAGGCACTCCCAATAGTTACATGACAAGTTTGAACCGACTTGACCGTTTGGGAGTTAGTTTTTGAAAAGTTGTTAAGTTTGCTCAAACGTTGCTTGACAACTTTTGAGCAACTTTTACATTTTTTGCAATTTTGCTAACCTAATGACCAAATTTGGTCAAGGTGTTATTTAGGTGATCCATAGTGTATCCTAACACTAAAAACTCACAAAAAACCTAATTCTAGGGTTTGGGATCATAAATGACTCATAGTGACCCAAGGGCTCATATTGTGCCAATCTTGGTACTATGGCCTTACATGGTGACCCAATGTCTAACCCTAGTGTCTTAACATTT
>MU224038.1:3016955-3038462 GCA_018584345.1 Thuja plicata
TCTTTGGTGGAGGCCAATTTATGATTGCTTCAACCTTCTCCGGGTCCATCTTGAGGGTACCTTGTGAGATCACAAATCCTAGGAACACAAGTTCCTTCTTCATAAACATGCACTTTTCCAAGTTGATTACCAACTTGTGCTAATGAAGCCTCCTTAGAACCTGTTCCACATGATCAAGATGCTCCTCCTTGCTATGACTGAATATTAGTATGTCATCAAGATAAATAACAACAAATTTTCCAATGAAATCAATGAATATCTCATTCATAAGCCTCATAAAAGTGCTAGGGGCATTGCTTAACCCAAAGGGCATTACTAACCATTCAAACAAACCTTCAGTAGTTTTGAATGTTGTCTTCCATTCATCTCCTGGTTTGATCCTGATCTGATGGTATCTGGACTTCAATTCTATTTTGGTGAAGTAGCAAGCACCTCCTAGTTGATCCAATAGATCCTCAATTCTAGGCATGGGGAATCTATATCTTATAGCGATCTTGTTTAGGGCTCTACTGTCAGTACACAACCTCCATTTGCCATCCTTTTTAGGTGCCAAAACTGATGGGACAACACATGGGCTGAGACTTTTTTGAATGAGTCCCTTTTCCAACAGTTCACTTACTTGTTTTGCAATCTCTGCATGCTGCAATGGTGTCATCTTGTATGGGGCCTTGTTAGGCAGGGATGAGCCAGGTATCAAGTCAATTTGGTGACTGATATCTCTTAAGGGAGGGAGGGTTGTGGGTAGGTCACTAGTAGTGACATCTCTGTATTTTATAAGCAATTCCTTAGCTTCAATTGGTATAGGATCACCCTTATCAGATCTGATACTACCCTTAGGTTTGGATATTAAGACATATGCTTCAGTTTCAGATTCTTTCAAAACTTTTAACATTTCTTTCTCCCCCATTGTTATGATAGTTGGTTCTTTCTCAGTTTTGTTATCAGGCAGGGGCTTCATGGTGAATGTTTTCCCATCCTTGATAATGGAGTAGGTATTTTTCCTACAGTGGTGTGTGGCATCTATATCATACTACCAAGGTCTGCCTAAAAGAATGTGGGAGGCATCCATCTCCACAACATCACAAAGAACTCTATCTTTAAAATCAGAGATTGAAAACTCTATCCATGCTTGTTCAGTGACTAAAGTTTGCTGACCCTTTGTCAACCAAGGCACATGGTAAGGAAAATGATGAGGCTTCGTAGGGAGGTTTAACTTCTGTACCATTTCACAAGATACTAAATTTTCAGTTGAGACAGAATCAATAAGTAAATGACATACCTTCCCATTGCATTTGATCTTTGTTCTAAATAGGTTCTTTCTTTGAGGAGGTTCTTGGCTTTGTGGAACTTGAAGGAAGACTTGCCTCATCATCAAACACTATCCTTCCTCTGGTTCTAATTCCCTTGCATTGTCCTCGTGCTTGTCCTCTTCAATGAGTTGTGCTCTCCTTTCCCCTTGATTCTTATTGTTTCTCTTTTGGGGCACTTGCCTGCATGATGTCCCAATTGATTGCAATAGTAACATCTCAATGGTCCATTTCCTCTACCACTGTTTATCCTTCCCCTATTGAAGGGTCTTCTCCCTCTATAGTTACCTCTGGAGTTTGTATTATTGTTCTCTTTGTCTCCTTGGTCAGGGGTCCTGCTGCTATTGCCATAGTATTGGACCCTCTATTCCAAGAGGTTCCCCTTCCTCTAAAGTTCTTCCCACTGTCATTAGTTTTTCCCTTTCCAAACTCTTGCTTTCTCCTCCACTTATCCTCTACCTTGAGTGCCATTTGATAGCACTTGTTCACTGAGGTAGGGCAATGTAGGCTGAGTTCCTCTTGAATGGATACTTCCAGACCATTCAAATATCTTGCCAACTTTTCTTCTTCATCTTCTGCCACATTTGTCTTCATACACAACTTTAGGAACTCCTCGGTGTATGAGCCCACATCCATGTCTTTTTGCTTTAGGATTTGCTTCTTCCTATGGAGTTGTACCCCATAGTCTTCAGGCACATAGGTCTCCTTGACCAATGCAATCATTCTATTCCATGAAGAGATCATGCTCTTCCCATTCTTTACCCTCTCTGTTTGGATGAAGTTCCACCAAGTTAGGGTTGCTCCCTTCAACTTGGATCTTTCTATTTTCACCCTCTACTTCTCAAGGATGTCCTCACATTCAAAAAAACTTGTTAGGGCCTCTATCCAATCCAAGGCCAAGTTTGCATTCATCTTCCCATTGAAAGTTGGCAAATCCAACTTTTCCTCCATGGTTCTTCTCCCCATAGATTTCAAGGCATCTAGAAGGGGTCTTTGGTCTGTAGGAATGTTCTCATCCTGATCAGGGGTATCACTCTCTGACTCACTCCCTTCTTCATCACCAGAAGCAACTCCTTTGCCCCTCTCTACCTTGCTTTCCAACTCTTGCAACCTCCTTGTCAAGGCTGCATTTTCTGCCCTTTGTTCTCTCACCATCTTTTTCCAATTCAATGTTTGTAACCCTTGAAGGGATTTCTTCATCCTCAGGAGCATGCATAGCTCTGATACCACTTGATGCAAAGTGGGCAAGTGGAAGCCTTAATGAGACCCAAATAGGGCAAAGTACCCTAGATCACCAAACTAGGAAGCCAAAATGCTTGACACTTATCACAAGTGTGTAAGGAAGACTTGGTAAGGTTATCACAACCCTAAAAACCCCAAGGGTAACTTAATCACTAGGTTTCACCAATCCTCCAAGACCAACTACTTAGGTTGGTCCTTGAAGCAAATGACCATGATTCACAATAATAACCCCAAAATGACATATAGGACCAGGGGTGACCTACTCTTGTGGATGTGGTCTATTTAGGTCCCTATTTCTTAGTTCCAATGTTTCTTTCACTCAAATGCAATCCATATACCATGGTTGCTTCACAAACCCAAGGTTATGCTTGTAGCCTTTTTCAGAAGGAAATTTGATCTTACTTGAGATTCTCCCACATAACCTCATGAACTGATTGGGGTTTCAGATACCCTTTATGGCCAAGGACTTAGGAATTAAGCCTTGGAACCTGGGATTGAGAGGAAGACAGAAAGATTCACCAAATTGCTCCACTGATTAGCCCTAATTAGGCCTCCATTTATACTACAAGTGTCTTCTAGGTGCATCCAATACCCAAACTGACTATTGGATCATGTGAGGGTATGCACAAATGACTCTTCCTCCGACTTAGGGCTTCTGGTCAATCCCCAAACAGAAGTTATGACTGTTGTCCTAAATCAGGATAGGTGCATACATATGAATATACACCTAGGGCATCACTCCATTCTCATTTCCCTGCAACTTGAAGAACCTATCTTGCAGAATGTTGAAAAGCATCATAAGAACAAGATTTCCACCAAGGTTCATTAATTTCCCATGGTGGAAAGTGAAGATACACTTAATTTCCTAAGAAACCCTAAATTAGGGCCTACAATTTACGCAGTGAGTTTGAAAATTGGATAACTTTCAAACCAAGATCGATCAGCACATGAGACCAAAACCAAGTGGAAGTAGATTCATACCCCTCACTCCTAGTGTCAGACTCACATGCCCCTATGTCCGTACCCGGCCGTACACGGTGACTGTTTCCTTCAGAATGCAAGAAAATGGTTACTTTTATTGATTTTCAAATGTCAACTTACATCATCAGCCTACCACCGCCTGAAAGGGCTATTGTAGGCACTCCCAACAGTTACATGACAAGTTTGAACCGACTTGACCGTTTGGGAGTTAGTTTTTGAAAAGTTGTTAAGTTTGCTCAAAATTTGTTTGACAACTTTTGAGCAACTTTTACATTTTTTGCAATTTTGCTAACCTAATGACCAAATTTGGTCAAGATGTTATTTAGGTGATCCATAGTGGATCCTAACACTAAAAACTCACAAACAACCTAATTCTAGGGTTTGGGATCATAAATGACTCATAGTGACCCAAGGGCTCATATTGTGCCAATCTTGGTACTATGGCCTTACATGGTGACCCAATGTCTAACCCTAGTGTCTTAACATTTGTAAAGGCCTCTTAGGACCTTGAAGGAACCCCTAGGGTCCATAGAAACATTTGATTTGGTTTGGGTGCTCCTGCACCAGTCCTCCTCCTCCTCCTCCAAATGAACTAAAATGCATAAATTTGATGTAAAGGATAATAAACTAAAAGGACCATTGAAATTAAACCTGCCACCATCCTCATGCCCCCAAATGGAGAGGCGGATGCCTCGCCAGGGTCTAGTGGTCAAATTCTTTGTACCCTTCACTTCCCCTTCCACTTTCCTTGTTACTTGATTGTACTTCTTGGCCTCTCATAGATGTTAACATCCAACTAGCATCAGACTAAAGTTTGTTGGCATATACATCATAGTTGTGTTTCAGAGATGTAATTTTCACTAGTTTGTGTTTTCTAATGACATTGTCTAATTTACGAGTCTGCATTGACCTCTCATTACACTTTTCCAATTGTGTGCAGAAGAAGGTATTTGGCATTTCATATTTCCACCTCTCAAATTTGCATTTTTTTGTTACATCTCTCCCAATTCTACATTCACTTCAATTATTAATAGTGCCTGCAACTATTTATTGTTCAATGTTAAGTGATTCTACTTGTCACATCTTTACTACTATAAATTATGCCTTTCATACAACACCTGAGACCATTACATGTTAACAAAAAAAAATTAAAACATGTGACACCTCACAACAATACTCAGACCATATCTGTAATTTGGAAGAAAAAAAACTGAGAAACTCCTCTATCCTTTATGCCCTTGTTCAAAAGCTCCCATTTTGGCATAGGCAATGAGGATGTTGGTAAAGGTTGCGTCAAATCCTTTTTTTTGTATACATGTCTTCTATGACTGGTGAATTGCAGTGACAATTCATCTGAGAATTCAGATGAAAACATCTCATATTACATTCAAAGTACAGACAAACAATCCTTAGAAATTTGTAGTGAATCCTCCCAAAGGTTAAGCTGAATGAATGTAAGGTGATAGAAAGTGGATAATGGTTGGTCTCCAGTTGTTGGTAGGCTCACACAGTTGTTGTCTTTACATCCGCATAGGCTATGTCCGCTTGAAATGTGGTAGGTTGTGTGGGGGATTTAAATAGAGCCCCCTCTTCTATATGAGATGTAAATCTCATTACCATCTGAATCTCACCCAACCTCTCTTTTTCTGCATATATGTTTGAAAGACCATAAGTGGAGACATTTTTAGAATCCAAATCATAAAGTGGTGTTAATACCCTATCCCAAAGGTCCCATTTTGGCATAGGCGGAAAGAATGCTGGAAGAGGTTGTCGAATTGTGTCTTACACAAGTTGATTGCATCTACTTGAAGGCTTCAAATTTGGTCTTACACATGCTGATTACAATTACTTCAAATTTTCTCAAACCTTCTCACCATAGCCATTTTTTTAAATCCTGCAGTCACGACATTCTATGAAACCACAGTTCTTTGAGGCATCTTGTCAAATAGCTCACTGGCCTTGTCTGTGCTTCCACAATTTGCGTACATGTCTATCAGAGCAGTTGCAAAATTTGAAAAAATTCCTCCTCACTTCAGCTTGGTTAAAGGGTTTGCATTTTCCAATAATCTAATTACCATCCCAAACTGTGTGTCTAGCTCCCATCGAGGGCAAAGTTCATGCCTCTATAATTTCCATCTTTCACTACTCTTTCCTGTAACAAATGAGATGGACTACTTAGGTGTCACTCTACTGGAGATGAAATTTACTTGCCTAATTTTTCTACTCTACTAGACATGTGTATTTACTTGATTCTGCAACAAGACAGCGACCCTGATGAAACCCTAAATTTCCATTCCATCCCTTAAAAGAAAACAACCAGAACTACTAAATTTTCTCAGCAAAGAAACTATTTTGCATAATATAAACAAATCACCACGTTCAGAAAATGTATTTGAAGAATAGATTGAAATGATTATATGAAGACAAGAAAATGAGAAAATTCCTCTCTGTGATACTAGACATGTAGATTCTGGAAAGAAACTCTTTATGCAAACAATAAAAGTACAAATCTCAAAAGAAAATCAAACATTGCGATAACCACAAAGCTCGAAGATAACTTACAGATTTATGTGCTAAGAAATATACCTCAAAATTACAAGTTTCCATCAAAGATGGACTGCTCACGTTGATCACCGACTACGAACGGTGAGTTCTCCCTGTGAATGTCATGGATGAGACGAACAAAAATAGATTGCTTGAAAAAACTTTTGAAACTTTCCATTGAGCCAAATAAACACTAAGAAGTATAGTTCGGAACCTGAAATCAGATCTTTCGGTCAGACACGAACTGCCATTAGCGCATAAAGAGAAGCAGACAAAAATACAATCATGCAAATTAACTGCATTAGATTTTGGCAACAGTTGCCTTGCTACAATCGATTTTCTCTGTATTTTCACATTAGAAACGGTATATTAGATTAAAAAAGCCCATGACCAAAGATTGTGACAAATATTTTCTGATTATGGAAACAATGTCAGCCAATGCACGGTTCTGTGATGACTTATTAGGGCCCGTTTGTTTCCTGGAATATGACAGGAATTGGCATTAGCATCTTCTGGATAATGCCAAATTCCATGTTTGGGTCCTTGGAAAAAAATGGAATTGGAATTCCGAAATTCTCATTTTGCCCCCAAAATGGGAATATCATCTTCGACCTAAATAGGTGGAATTTGAATTCCAATTCCAATTTTTACAAAAGCAAATTTAATATTTCGTGGGATCCGTGACTATAAAGATGTATATTATATTGCTACAAGGATGTATATACGCATGTGTGTATATATACACATATGTGTATATATACATGTGTGTGTGTATATACACACAGTATGGTGTGTATGTCTATATACACACGTGTGTATATGTTTGTATATATATACACATATATGGTGTATGTGTATATATACACCATATATGTGTATATATATACACAAATGTGTGTGTATATATATACATGTGTATATGTGTATACATGGATACACGCTTGTATGTGTGTGTATGGTGTGTATATGTGTGTATATATACACATGTATGTGTGTATATATGTATACACGTGTGTATATGTATATACATGGATACACACTTGTATGTGTATATACACACGTGTGTATACACAGGCATGTGTGTGTATAAACACACATGTATGTGTATATGTACACAAATGTGTGTATGTGTGTGTACACACACATGTATGTGTGTGTATATACACACATGTATACACATATACACGTGTGTGTGTGTATATATACACATGTATATACACACACATGTATGTATGTATATATACACGTGTGCATGTGTATATATACACACCATATTCAAAGAAATTAAAAAATAAAGAATTAAAATTCCTTATGCATCTTCTCATTCATCTTCCGGGTGAACCAAACGGGTCAGCCCATATTCCAAATTTCATTTTGAGGATAAGCATCTTCCTGAATTGACCATATCTAGGATATGGTATTCCAGTACCCAAACAGGCCCGTCTACTTGATATTTGCAGTTCATAGAAATTCTACTCTCCTATGCTTCTACCATGCTTCAAATTTTCCACAAAACTGACTGGGAATGTGTTTTCTCAAAAACGGTTATGCACAACAATTTGCATTGTAATCCCTCTAATCTTTTTGCCCACGAACTTCAAATTTTGTTTATTAAAAAATAGCTTCATTTAATTGCTTGAAACCGTATTTGATTATGTTTTTGTTGAAACTGTTGTTAGACTTTTTTGATATGAGACAATTCTGTGAGTGGGCTAAGAATTAGCTATTGTGGCTAAGGATTTTTTAAAAAAAATCTGACTGTTATTTCTGATATAAGACAATTTTCTGTCTAACACTTTTCCGTCAATGAGCGATGCCCACAATAAAAAGCCTATCAGCTTAAATATAAGTAGGCTAATAAATCGAGTAGAGGGAGCGAGCACCTCTAAGAGAGCGACCATGTAGTGACTTCCTCGAGTTGACGCTTAAAAAGGTTGAAAAGGCGAAGTATTTTCTTGCCACTCTTCCTAAGAAATAATAATAAACAATAATGGGGGGTTGTCCCGAGGAGGAAGATGCAGAAAAGAGAGAGCCGTCCAACATCCATTCCATTCATGTGACTATATAATTAACTTTAAACTTTGAATTCCCTGAGGCCTGGCAAAGGTGAAAATGGGTGCAGGAACCGGACCTTTATTGCTCAAATGCCTGTCTCATTTGTGCTGAATTTAACAGCTGCCCCAGTCCTCTCCAGGCCATGCCTTCTCATTTCCATACAAAGGAATTATTCACAAGGCAACGAATCCAAGCAAGACAACAACCACAGCATGGCGCGGTTTTCAACACCAGCAGCTTTAGATTTTCCAGCTCCATGCTTGCAAAGTACCAAAATTTACATCTGACATTAAACCTGTAAGTGCAAGTACCGTTTCTGCAGACGCTATCTGTTTAGTATCCAGCTCCCTTTCAAACCTCCTCATAGCTTTAGCTTTAGATCTGCTTTTCAGAAACCCTTGATTTCGGAGCAACTTTTAAAGAAACGGATAATAAAAACACGAAATGCCTCACATTTCCTGGAAAACTAGCGCCGACGGTGTGGATTTATTCCAGATCTATCTGAATGAATCTGCTCCCGTCCGTGCCCTGTACCGGAACAATACGGCGGGGTTTGAAATGTTTGTTTTTTGTTTGGAGGTTTTGCTGAAATGAAAATGCCTGTACTTTCAATTCAAAATATGTTCGGTTGCTGGCTCGCAGAGAACTGAAGTGTGCAGAGGATGAATAGCTGGCTGCCTGCTGCCTGCTGCCTGGCTACTATAGCCCAGGCTGCTATGTCAAAGCTTAAAGAGTATTTATTGACCATCTCAAAGTACATTTTTTTCAGTCCCTCCTCGTCTCTAGTCGTTTTCTGTGCGTCTTTGTCATCATAAATCTGGAAGAAAAACACTACAGCTTAGATATCCTAGAGATTCAGTTACGTCAGGCTTTGTTGCGTCCTCATTTACATACCCTGCAAAAATCACTTAAACACCACATCCCCTAATTAACGCGGAGACTATCAAAACTTCTTCAATCGAAATAAAGCGACGCACATGCTCTCCTCAGAAATTTATGAATTCTAGCTCATTTTTAGCCAAAAACAATTATTGATGTCTTTTGGCAGCAAATTTTTGCTGAAGGTCTGTGCAAAGTCCCGATCTATCAAATTGTATTATAATAGTTCTTGCCTGTTTGATTTAGGATCCGTCTTCATTTCAGATGCAACTCATTTTCAAATATATTTTTTATTAAAAATATCTATTTATTTTAAATATATATGAATGAATGCACTTTGCAAATCGATGCCATATTATATTTGAACTGTAGGTGAAATGAAGTCGTGTAACAAATTACAAAAGAGTTGTGTAATAATGGCTCTTCAACAGAGTTTACTTCATATGGTAGATTTCCAGTATAAAAAAAAATCCCTCTAGTAGTAAAATATGAAAATGTTATAAATCTCTGCTTGTCTGCGCTATCAAATTAATGTTCTCATGCGCATTCGCAACTCTTAGCCTAGATATTAGTAACTGTTTTATTTTGAATTTTTCTCCACTGCTAAAATTTACTTCCACAAAATTAAAGAAAGATCCAAACTATTTTTTACGTTCTTCAAAATGAACATAAAATATTCCAAGGAAGGATTCTAGGCGTCCAAAAATATTCAAAAACCTAAGTCGTGTCAGCATCAAATTTGAAAAAAGTATTGAAAGCCTCTTTCAACTGAGCATCAAGAATCTCAGAATCTCTCTTAAACTCGACCCGGGGATCTCAGCAAATGGGAAGGTACATGAATTATTTGATTATCTTACAGAAACGAGTACTTTTGTCTGCTTTGAACTGGACAGTTTTAATTATCCTTTAAACTGCGGCAAGTTGTTTGAATAAAAGAAACATTCATCGATGCTTAGTTGTATAAACAATCTCAATTAAGTTTATCACCATTTTGGAATATAGTAAATTTTCGACTCATTTGTCTGAACAAAGATTTCTGATGTGCATACTTGCATTTTTTCCAACTTTCTTTTTTTAATGATTTAAAATGTGCAAACAGTGTACGTTCCTTCATTATCGAATGAACTTATAAAGACGTATAGATAATTGCCATTTAACAAACACGGATCTAACTCTACACAATTTAACAAAAAGCATTTTCTTCAACGATTCAGAATTTCGTATACAAAGGCGGTTTTTTCGGCTAAATTTCTGGTATACCGGTTACCAGTCTGAACTTAGCTGTAACCTAGAAACAAAAACTTCATTCTATCAGAGAAATCTACATGTGTTTGCCGCTTTGTGTGGAAGACTTAAGCAAGAAGTACACTGGTTACCATCTTTTGTTTTCACGAGAAAATCTCAGAAATGACAATTTACCGAGCTTTGACGTGATCCTCCTTGCTATTTCTTTTAGCCATCACAAACCCAAAATGCGGCGGGATTCAGTTCATGATTTTTCAGGCCTATACACATGAGATTTGATATGTACAGGCCCAGTCATTCATTCCACAGTGCAAACATTGGCAAATGACCAACAGAAATATTGGGCTTTGAATGCAATGGTTGTACCGCTGAAGGTGGGATCATCCATGGACTGAGGGTATTATTACTGTTATCATATTTGACCAATTTGGTTGCAGGGAAGAACAAGGCCTGTGGGAAATCCCCTCCTGCAATCATGTTGTCGTAGACCTGGGCAATCTTGCGGTGGGCCACATCGTTCTCACTGCTAGAATTGACGGGGCTGTCTACTGTTGCCGTGTTTGCAGCAGAAATGCCTGTCATTAAACCGCTGGTTTCGTCATTGTTGGATGCATCCAAGCCAATGAGATCGTGTAGAACTGCTGAATGAGAATGCCCGCCCCCAAGCTGAAGTGATTCGACAAAGGAATGGTCGGGTTTTCGATCCTCCTCATGGTGCTCCACCCAATTGCTCACCAACTTGTTTGAATCATCAGAAGGAGCCTCCATTAGCTGCCAGTCTTGAGTAACGTTATTAGACGTCGCCCCATCAGTAGCATTCATGCTGTTACTCTTTTCAAGATATTTAGTACTGCTATTATTGCTGCTGCTGTTGTTGTTTTCCTTGGCTTGTAATTGAAGTGGAGGGCTGTCTATACTGGGCTCGGTAGAATGCTCAATTTCTTTGTTCCGTTTGGCCAAATCTGCAGCGACCAAGGTGTTGCTTGAACATATCACCTTCACGTCATACTTGCTGATATCAAAATTGGTTACAGCACTGATGCCACGAAACTTGATGGCCGCAATGTCGTAGGCTTCTGCAGCTTCCTCTTGGGTACCTATTAAAAGGTTTAATGTCAAAAACAGCTTTCACTGCCTCAATACAGGCCAAATCCAAGAAAAACCTTTGAATCATATGTTTCGAATGTACTTACTGAATGTCCCAAGGTACAGATCCTTGTTGCCTGCAACCCTCCCAATACGAGCTTGCCATCTTCCGTGCTGGTGATGCCTGCTCCAATGCCATTATCACATCCAAACAGAAACTTATTCATCCTCGATTTCCACAACTTCTCATTTTCAAAACATTCAGAAAAGAAAAGTTCAACGAGTACGGCAGAACATATCTTGAGGGATTTTCTGTGACAATGCCTCCAGCATATGACCAGAGGCTCACCTATCTAAACATTTTCCATACCTTGTAACACCACGGTATACAGAAGCTCCCCTTGAGAATCCGCTGCTTTTCCTGCATCATATAAAATTCCAAACGCGTCAAGCTACTGTTCGAGTTTAGAAACCCAATGTAAAAATACTACGATCGCTACACCTAACCTTCTCAAATTCGCAACGTATTCTTGTCTGGTCATGTTCTTCATCTCCTCAAGCTCTTTTTCGTATGTTTCCAGCTGTTTAATATGCAACAACTTTCAGACTTTTAAGGCTACAGATTAACAAATATGCAGTGCATTTGTACAACAAATGAATGCTGTTTCGAAACAACAATTTGATACGAATATCAAAGCGTGTGGCCGAAGAACTGTTTCTACAACCAGGTTCTCGAATTTTTTAGAAAGTAGATTTATGGAGACATCAATGTGAATTTGCATTGTGAGAGAAAGGTAAGAATGTCATATGAGTAACTCAAGATATAATACCGTAAAGTTTATGTGTGTGGAAGGACCCCAGTACTTGAGAGCAGCCAAGTCGTATGCCTTAGCTGCCTTTTCCTCTTTATCATAACCTCCTGAAACCATTAATACGCACCAGTGGCTCCCAAATTAGGTCTCTCATCTGGAATAAAATGTTTGTCCCACTCCATCGAAACATATATCAAAGCATCTAAAACTTTAGATACGTACCCAAATAAACTGTAGATCAACGAGATGCAAGGAACAACAGATCCCCAAGCCGTTCATGGTAATAAGAAAGCACGAGTCAAATTAAAGCAACAGAAAGCCATCACAGCAACTGCTAAAAGGCAATGAAGAAGAAGCAATAGCAATAATGAAGTTAACATTCAATGCTGTGTACGAATGCATGAAAAAAAACTGCCCACAGTGCTTTACCTTGCCTTCCTTTTCTAGTCTGGCCCTCCTTCCTGCAACTGTTGTCCCACAAGTGCGCTTCATAGCGCCCCGTCCAGCGATGCCTGAATAACAAATACACTCACCACATCACCACAAATTCCAATCATAACTGCAACAGCTTTTATGTTTTTTGTAGTCAGTTGAAATTCCAAAAATAATGAACAAGGGAAGGAAAAACCAAAAAAAAACTGACCGTGTGACACCACGAAATTGTGAAGTACGTTGGCCGAAAGTATCAATTGATTTGCGAGGAAGCGGCGATTTTCCTGCGCCTCTCTTTCTGCCCTCCACGAGGCTGTTCTCCTGCGGAAGAATGATGGCTGAGTTGGACTGCGGGGTCATTGATAGGGTGAGAGCTTGATGAAACTCCCCACCCAGGTTCGACTTCACGGGACTACTGCACCCCAATTTCTCCGCATTAGGGTTCTGCCTTAGCCACGTTTTCAGCGCCGACATGCCCAGAAATCCCGAGACGGTAGGCAGCTGGGAGCTGCAATCCTCGAAGGTCTGATAAGGCATTTGCATTTGCATTTGCTGGGACTCTTCAACAAGCTCCGACATATGATGATGCTGTTCATACGACTGTGAGTGTGAGGATTCCACAGATACCCCCATTCCACCCAAGGCATGAAAAGATGGGGGAACTTCCTCTCTCTGCCTGCACTGCAAAAAGGGCAGATTCACATTGATTCTATGATTATTATTACTACTGTTGCCTTCAGCATAATACATGCTCTCTTGGTACTGGTTTGTCATGGATGCACCGCCCAGGAAGTCTTCAAGCTTAGGCCCTTCTCGCTCATCACTGTTTCGACCAAACCCAGAATAATCTGTGCTCATGAGCTGCTGCGAGGGTTCGATTCCCGGCCCCTCCCGCCAATCTGTAGCCAACAGGGAAAAAAAAATCAATCCAAACAAAACACAGCAAAAGGCCATAAAACATTAGCAGTGGGATTAATTAAAGGGAGAATTTCAGAATTTCACGCACCTCCATTTCTGGTATTACCATTGTTGGTGCTGTTGTTGTTACTTCGACCGAGAGCCTCCATTATACAGAGAGACCCATCTGACCTGAGCGGAAGCTCAGCCATGGGAGATGAAAACTGCCCACTTGGCGCCTCATTCATCCCATAGCTGTGGTTAAACTTGTACTCCATCCTCGACTGTGGCTGCGTGGAATTGGCTACTAGATGTGGCGACAGCGAGAATCCAAGCCAGTTATTCATCGGTTTCATAACAAGACACTCGGCAGGGGGGGAATATATGGATGGCCTCGGATTATGTAAATCCTTCTCAACAGCTGAAATATTCAGCGTTGGATGATCCCAAAACGGCAAGGGGATAAAGAGAGAAATGGAAAAATAACAGGTGCCCTCGTATTTCGCTCCAGATCTCTCAAAAAAACCCCGCTAATGATTGGCAACTAATAAGATAAACTCAGCAATTACCATGGTTCATTGTGCAAGGAAAAGAGAAAGAAATGAATGAATGAATGAAAACTCGTGCGCAGAAGTTAAAGAAAAAAAGACAGTGAGGGAAAGGAGAAAAAACATTGATAATGTCGAGGAGATTCGAACCGCGACCTAATCGATGCCCGCTGAGATGATGATAAAAGAGTGATTGCAGGTAGATAGGTAGATATAATTTCTTCCCTTGTGTTTGTGCACACTCAAAACATGTAGGGCTGTATGTATGTATGGGCTGTGTGGTCTCTGGACTCTCCCCAATGTCTATCGGAATTATTGGAATGAGTGTGTGCGTGAATATAATATTTGCGAGACACCAGATTTTATACGAACCCAAAATGACATTACTTGAATGCGCTTCAAGCTGGACAACAATCCCCTTGCCACCTCATCACTCCTACTGCTGCTCTACATACTCCCCTTTAAACCTTTCCTCTCGATGTACTCTTTAATTTCTTATAATATAGGATGTGAGGGACTCTTTTTCCCAGTTTACATCATGGAGTTATTTAGTCCTATTTAATGAGGAGAGAAGTATTCTTAGTACCTATGTAAGGAAGATATTTTTTTTATTTCGACTCGCTACTTTTTCAGTTTGAGAAATGGATAATTTATATGTTTGTAAACATTTAAAGAAGTCAATTCTATAAATTATCAGCACTTGTATTGATAGAAGGTACGGCAGCTATGTAGACAGGAATTTTATTATATATATTTACTTTTTTATTTTTTATTTTTTATTTTATTTATGCTATTAAAATTAGAAAATATGTTTGTAAATCAGTAAAGTTCAAGCAAAAGTATAGATTTACAAATTAACTCACATGTGTACTAATAGAACACTTTTTAGTGAAAACAAAGTAAATAATACTATCACATTGAAGAAACATTTAGATGACACCAATGTGCAGATCACGAATCTGACTACAAAGGTGGAGAGATTGGAGGCTACGGTTAAAAAAATAGGGGAGCAATGTCTGATGAGTCTCAAAGCTTACTGTGGCCACGCGCAGATATTGATGGAAAAATTGGAAAAGGATAACAAGGATAAGGACTGCAGAGAGATAAAGGAGGCTATTGGCCCGGGCTCGCGCACCAAAGCTAGTCCAAAGAAGAACAGCCCTAAGGAGGACAAAGACACTGCAGAACTAAAAGAAACGGTCAGCAACATGCAGGTTATGGTCATCGAAGCAGAGGAATTTGTGCAGGGAATGTAGCTTTCATTTTTGTTGTCCCTTAGGGGTTTTTTGTTGTCCCTGTTTTTAATGATGTTTCTATGGGACAATTTTGGCTCAGTTGTTAGTTTTATGTTTCCTTTCCTTTTTGGGTGCCTTGGCACAGTTGTATCTGCTCTTTGTTGAATATTTGTTTTAAACTCTTTTTAGGTTTCAGGTCCTTGTAAAACCTATTGAACTTTAATACTTTGTAAATGTTTCAGGTCCTTGTAAAACATGTTTTTACTTAATCAGAACATTTGATTCTATTGTCATCCTATTTTTTAAAAATTTGTATTGAAGGTGGGTTGCTCTCAATTTTGTAAGCACGTGCACAAGAATGCATATAGAGGAATGGAGTGTGGTTGATTGATGCAAGATGCTCATGATAGCAAAGGCTCGAGCAAAGATCACAAGTATGCAAGATCACAATAGCAAAGGCTATTAGGATTCAAATGAGAAGAGAAAATATTGTTTTATAGAAGTCCTTATGAAAATTGATGACTAAAATTAAGAGGTGGTAGAATCAGTGGCTAAGATTAAAGAATATGTAAGGATAATGTGAGAGAAAATGAGAATAAAGGAGATTAAGATGTTAATGCAAATGAAGGGATGAGATTGAGTGGTAGGTAAAGGATATTTACGAATACATCACAAGATGCATCCAACCTAGACATTTTGAAGATGTGAAAAGGGAAAAGCCAAATGAAGAGACAAGTGTCATTTGTGCCATTTGTCACATGCCTACGAATTTGGGAGTTGATTTGTGTGGAAATGATTGGTTGGAATTAGTATACAATGATTATGAATTAATTAAATAGATAAAATTATTTATCCAAATAATAACTTATTTGGGGGAGTGGGAAATGGATAACTAAATAAATGAATATTTACTATGGGATAGAAAAAGGCTAATGAATTAGATGAATAAATAATATATATATTTATTTAATACATGAAGAGGTTAATGAATAATAATAACAATTATTATTATTATTTATTTAATTAATAGAGAAATTTTAATTAAATAATTAAAAAATATTTAAAAATATGTTAATATTTTTAATTTTAGATCTTGGTAAATCGGTCAATAGAAGTTAAGTTGTCGTCTTCTTCTCATTAAGGTTCAAATCCCATAAGGGGTATTGTTGAATATTTAAATCGGGATAAAATACCTCATTTGTGACCTCAATAGCTCATAGCTCACGACAAAAACATTTGCCCCTTTATAGAAAAAGGGATTGGTAAATTAATAAATAAACACAATTTAAACTCGTTGAAGATAAAGGAGACATGCATGATTTTAGGATAGTTATTTTCAAGTTGTTTTGTGGTGAATAGATTTGATTCTCTTCTATTAGTTTAGCAAGTTACATTGTGATGGTGATGGATAAAAGAATGGGGAGTAACAAAAAACCTTAGGAGATGCAAGGATTATTACAGTGTTGTAAATTAAACCCCATGTAATTCTTCATTGCATAATCTATCTACCTTGGCCAAAAAATCAAAATTCCACAAGCTTATATATTCCTACATCTGCCTTGTCACCTTCCCTATCCAAATTCTTGAGAACATGGTTTGCTTGGCTCAAGATGTGTGTGCGCCACAGAGACGCCTGTGTGGTGTGCACTCATCCTGCAAATGTGCAAGTGGTTGTTGGAACATTATAATTGTTATTTCTACAGTGTAACTCCTATTTCCATCACCTACCGATGTCAAGAATCTTTGGAATTTCTTAAAACATCTCAAAATTGCTTCATTGTGTCTTCTAGAGACTTTGGGACACTCCTTCATGCTTCTTCTTAGATTTTGAGCAATCATCTTCACCATTTTGGACATTCTATACAACTCTTTGGCTCTCTTTCACATTACAACTCTACTACCTCTTGTTGTCCATGAGATTAACCTCACCTTTATCCCTTTCAGCTTTGGCTTTGTGGCTTTGAAGGTGGGTTCACTCACCTCATCTCATTTCATTTAAGCATATCATAGTTTCTTGATCATACCCTTGTTCATTTTATTGTATTTAATCTATCATTAGTTGTATATCATCTATCTATCGATATTGGTTGTTCATGGAGGTGGAAACACCAAAGTGGGGATCTGATTGTGGCAGGTGTCTTAATCAAGCAACCCCAACATTTTTTTGGGTTGTGTACAGGTAATGAAGGAGGAAGGAGAAAAATATCTTGAAATTCTTCTACCTCATGTCTCTGGGCTTTCATCTTCCTTTGTTTTCCTTATAATAGTCATTCGTAGACCTTGGTCATATTTCTTGGTTCTTTTTGTCAATCCAGATTTACTTTTTGTTAAATATATTTTTGTCTTGTACTTTTATGTCTCAAGGTTTTTGTACCTTATATATATAAGAGGTACACACATCGCCTCGGTGTCGAAGACAATGAGCTCGCGAAGCTAGGAAGTTAGTCTTGACGATTTGTTTTCTTGTTTTTAGTAGTTAAAATATTTATACTGTTTAGTATAGTCAAGTTATTTAAGCTTATTTAATTTACCTTTCATTCCATTTAAGCTTTACATTCTAGTTAAAAGAAATTAATCTCCTTGATCACCCTAGCTCATCAAAGCGCTAGTTTAGTGAGGTGGCGCAAGGATCAATTCATACCTTGATATTTTATCAATCTTGAGGGTGGTGAATACCATTCTTTGTTAGGAATAATAGTCCACAAGACAACTAAGAGGGGGGTGAATCAGTTGTAATCTAGATTATTAAACTTTATACTTTATAAACCAAATCTGCAAAAGTAAATGATAACACAGTAATAGCCAACACCATAACACAATATTTGTTGTCGAGGAAACCATGTTAAAGGTAAAACCCCGGTGGGAATTAACACCCACAAATAATGTACTGAGAGTATAGTATCCCTGTTAAAAGATATTAGCCCTGTTAGGAGCTTGTTACAACATTACAGTACATAGTCCCTGTTAGGAGATAGAACCTGTTAGGAGTCAAAGAAAATAGTAGGCTCACTGCCAAGGCACACTGCCCAAAGAAGGTTAAAGCCACCCTCAAGGATTTACAATTTGAATCAAGTGTATAAGGAAAATACACATTCTAGTGAACTGTCTGATAGCAATTGTCTTTGCTTGGTCAATTACAATGGTGTATCAACTCTGCTTTGTATCCAACAGTCAACAAGCTTCACAGCTTCCACACTTCTCTTTCTTTTCTCTATCACACTTCTTCACAAGAATTTATCTTGCATATATACCCTCTTACAATAATTCATTAGGTCGGTCAGTTAAGCTTTCCTAATACATAATTAACTAGGTCGGCCAATTAAGGCTTTCCATCATACAAATAATTACATAGCCTTTTGCTAAGATACACATGGTATCTATAACAAGTATACAACATTTATAATCCATTACATATACTTCCAGATCCACAATTCATGCTCACAATTAATTTCACACGCTACATGTCTGAAGTCGGCCAGGAAATAGGTCTTCTCCAGAATACACGCCACAGCTAACGTCATCAGTATCCAATCAACAATCGAACTCAACCCATTACTCTATCATATGTCGGTTGTCCATTAATAAGCTTGCAAGTTCTGAAATATCTTCGCTACAAAGATATACCTGAAACACAGAGACCTACTCTGTCCAGAATCACAGTTATAGTCCAGAAAACCAATCTTCACTAAATCAACTATAACATCCATAGTAGGTAACATAAGTCAAGCGACCTTAGGTATAAGGTCAGCACACATCCTTCTGCATAAGTTCAACTTTGATCGTTCTGAATCATCCGTACAGTGTCTGTACACTCCATCCAGTTACGTAGCCAGTATATCTTCTTCATAGGAATATATATTGACTCGGTGACAAAACATGAATATTAACAGCATGATCAGTAACCAAAACTAATATCATCCAACAATCTCCCCCTTTGGCATTGATGGCAACATATGGGAAAATCCATATGTATCAACCCAAAAGTACTCACTCTCAATACAATCTTCTCAATATCCTCAACACAAATCTCCCCAAAATAGTAGGGATTTTCACATAGATTTCTTACCCCTTTGGAAGCAATGGCAAAGGGTGCCATAATTCATCTGTAGTCTTCTATAAGATGTAGCTTTTTCAAATCTTCATGTCTAATCAGCTAGGTGCAAGATCACCCAAATGTACTCCATAGTATTCTCCTGCAATCACTCCCCCTAAGGAGTAGATCCATACATCAAGTCGAGAGAATGATATAGCTCTGAGATCCACTGGACTGATGCACATCTGCATCATTTAGTTTTCACTGTGAGGGGCCATCACCCCAAGCATGCCTCTGAGATATTCAAAAGCATCTTTTGGCAAAGGTTTAGTAAATATATATGCTATCTGTTCCTTTGTGCTAATATACTCCAGTTTACTCTCTTTATCTGCAACCTTCTCCCTTAAGAAATGATACTCGATGGAAATATGTTTAGTCTTTGAATGCATTACATGATTCTTTGACATATTTACTGTGCTGGTTTTATCACAATGGATAACCACTGGTTCTTTGAAAATTATTCTGATGTCCTTCAACATTTGTATCATCCAAACAACTTATGTACAATTTATTGCAGCAGCAACATACTTTGACTCAGCAGTAGATTGAGAAATACAGTTCTACTTCTTGCTCAACCAAGAGACCAGCCTCTTTCCAAGGAAAAATGCACCACCACTTATGCTCTTCCTGTCATCCACATTACCTGCCCAATCTACATCAGTAAAATCCTGCAATGTAAAATCATCAGATTTTTCATACCATAATCCATATTCCACTGTTCCTTTCAAATATCTGAAAATTCTTTTCACAGCAACAAAATGTGTCTCTTTAGGATCTACCTGATATCTAGCCACAATTCCAACTGCATTGGTAATATATGGTCTAGTGTGTGTTAGATATTGTAGACCTCTAATCATTGATCTGTACTTAGTCTTCCCAACACTTTGAGTCTCATCATTTTTAGTTAGTTTGTTCCCTGTCACCATGGGTGTACCAACAGGTTTACAATCTTCCATTCCAAATTTCTTCAACATTTCGTTAAGATACTTGGTCTGAGATATGAATATGCCATTCTTACTTTGATTAATTTGCAAACCAAGAAAAAATTTCATCTCACCAATCATTGACATTTCAAACTCATTCTCCATTTCTTTAGCAAACTTCTTACTCATTTTATCATTTCCTCCAAAAATGATATCATCAATAAAAACTTCTATAATTAAGATTCCATCTTCATCAGTTCTTAAATACAAATTATTGTCTGCATTACCTTTTCTGAAGCCAAGACGAAGTAGATGTTTATCCAGTCTTGCATACCATGCCCTCGGTGCTTGTTTCAGTCCATACAGTGCCTTCTTCAATCTGCAAACCATGTTTTCATCATCTGTCAAAGGAAAACCATCAGGTTGCTCAATGTACACTTCTTCTACTAGATCACCATTCAAGAATGTTGATTTCACATCCATTTGATACACTTTGAAGTCTTTATGTGTAGCATAAGCAAGGAATAGTTTCACAGCTTCCAATCTAGCAATGGGTGTAGATGTTTCTTCATAGTCTATGCCTTCTTGTTGTGAGTAGCCTTTACATAGGTCAGTCTAGCCTTGTTTCTTACCACTATGCCTTCCTCATCCATTTTGTTTCTGAAAACCCACTTAGTGCCAATCACATTTTTGTTCTTAGGTCTTGGAACCAATTCCCAAGTATTGTTCTTCTTTATATGTTCTAGTTCTTCTTCCATGGCTTTAGTCCAAGATTCATCTTTACATGCTTCATTAGTAGTCTTTGGTTCAACTTGAGAAATCAAACAGATCTCATCTCTAACTTAAGATCTAGTCATCATGCCATTGCTTGCATCACCAATAATTTGGTCTTCAGGGTGGTTTTTCTTGACATACCTTGGTGTCTTTAATGTCTCAGTAGCTTCAGCCTGTTCTTCTTCTTCAATCTCATTCTTGATCATCAAGGGTCCTTCAGGTTCAGCATCAACTTCTATTGATTCTGTTATATGACCACAATCATACATTATTTCCTGAATTTGAAATTTCTCATCTATCCTCACATTGGCGCTTTCAATTAGTTTTCTCAGTCTCAAATTGAAACATTTATATGCTTTACTCTTAGTGGAATAACCAAGAAAGATTCCTTCATCACTTCTAGCATCAAACTTGCCTATCTCATCATCTCTTTTGATATAACATTTACTACCAA
>MU224038.1:3044172-3079042 GCA_018584345.1 Thuja plicata
ATGTAATATTGAATGTCTCTCCTTTATTGCAATGAAAGAAAAATGTTTATTATGCTAAAGTTGAAATGTGATTTGTAATGAATAGTTATTCAATGTGTAGGAAGGAGAAATGGAATTAGTATATAAAATAAGGAATATAATTGTAAATAAAATGTTATTTTCTTACCCTATCTCTTAAGTTCTAAATGTGAAAGTAAAGAAAGGAAATGAAATTCAATTTGGATAAGTAATGTAAATATGTTAGTAAATGAAATTCATTAAGGGAACCTTAAGGAATGTAAATGTGGAGTAGTAATGATGTAATGTTAAAAAAAAAAATTTAGTTGCAATTTTGGTCATAAGACCTGATTCCTTATGGGTTCCCTAGTGGGGACATTACACTCTCATCTTCAGTGATTCCATCGTTGTCTTCCAGTTCTGTAACTTTGCTTGCTTTGTAAATTTGTCTCCAACATATAGTGCTTCCAGTCTTGACCAGATTTCATGTGCAGAGTCCAAGTCCTTTACTATTTGTCTCCAACATATAGTGCTTCCAGTCTTTGAATAATTAAGTTCAACACTATATTTATTTTTAAGTAACTCTTAATTATTTTAATACATTTATATTTAATATTTGTCAAATAAACCAATTTTAGTTACCTAACTTCATTTAATTAAATCAATTTTATTTAACATCCCCTCCCCCTTTTTAAGACCTTAACTACATTCCATTTACATATTATTTTGTTATGGTGATGGATCACTAAATGTGATCCAAATGTAGAATGAAAAACATACACATTTTAATCCAAAAGTTAATTATAATTAAATCAATCTTTTTTAAGATTAATTAATTCAATTTGAAACTTAATTAATTGAAGAGTTGCTGTTCTATTACATTTTTTTTACAAGGTTTGCTAGGTTACTTTTTAGATGTACTTATTGCATGGGATGTTTATACTTTTAGATGAGGCCAATAACTCCTTACATGATATAAATGCTTCAATTGACCTCTTATAAATATATATAGTCCAATCCATTAATCACAAAAAACATATTTGACATGAAGTTGGATATATAAGGTTACCAATTTATTTTAAGATTGAATGCAAAACAAAGTACTAAAAGGTACCAATACCTTCAAAATCAAACATAAAACTAAAATTTCATCATCTCTTTAAACTCATGTATAAAATGTCACCTCTATACAGATCCAACGCAATTTTTTTTTATTATATATTTAACAAATACATATTAATAACTACTCTTCCCCTTCAAATCTATCTTAAAAAAAGACATTTAAATTAAAAATCAACTTTTCTAATATTAAAATAAAAAACATATAAATCTAGACATTGCAAACAAACTAGATGGAAAAGTGATAGTTGAAGTAAACAAGAGATTAACGGCCGCATCATGTCATATAACAAATTATTTGTTTGAGAAATCAGATCCTAAAACTACAAATTGATGGTTAAAAAAACTTATCCAAATAGTCTAAAGCTTATCCACTTCCAACAAGAAAACAAGCATGGTAAATCATAAAATACAAAGACAATATCAAAGATATTTTGTGGAGTGAAAGGTAAGATTAGAATGATGGGTGAATAAGCACATGTGAAAAATCAGTATGATAGGGTGAAAGTAACGTAGTGTAGTGTAGATGTCAAGTGTTGGATAATATTGCAGGGGTAAGAAGCACGAACAGGCAAAATGGATTAATTTGAACCTTACACGTCCACAATTTCACCTACTTTTATTTTCCTTTTAACACGTATTACTGTACCACATATTCCATGACTCAAAGTATCAGATTAATTACCATGCCATCAATTTTTTATCCACCCATCCACATAAGTTTACCTTTCCCTCTTTCATTAAAGTTGAGAGCGTAAAAGAAGTTTTTGGAGACATTAAAATTGTCACCGGAGCTCTGTGTCAAGATCTCTGCGGAGTGGATATGATTTTATAGATGTTGAGAGAGAGAGTTCCGAGGAGAGGAAGATGAGAAAATGGTTAAAAAAGAGAGGAAGGGGGGAGAGCGTAGGTGAAGTGTTGCAGGCGTGGGCTTCAACACGGGAAGGGCACCTCTTTATCCGTGAATTTCAATTAAATCACTACCATTTACGATTGACATTGATGATGATATTTGGCTGCGCCTCGATACCCTAAATCCCACCCTCCCCCCCCCCTACTTTACTTACTTACACCCGTACCACTTACCCTATATACGTAGGGATGTGTTTTCCATTTCATTTCAATATTCTCTTTTTATTTTCACCTCTTTCACCATTTCTTGCGCCCCTCCATTGTTCATTATTCATTATTCATTATTCATTATTCATTATTCATTATTCATGCACGCCTACACCTTTCAGTACACTGATTAAAGCTTTTTTCTGTCACATCACTCTCCCTATTCTTATTATTATTCATTTAATCTATTTTAAAGCAGTCAAACGAGTCGCCCCTCGCCGCATACGCTGGCTAATGGGGAGCTTAACTTTATCCCCACCACTCCGCAACGTGGTCAGGCCCCACTTTTTTCCTTCATTATTGTTTATTCATGCCACACGATTAGGGATTTTCATACTGATTTGCACCAAGTATATGTGGATTATGACTGGTACCCTAAGCTCTCCTGGGTCATCAGTTAAGAAAGTTCATTATTACTATAAAATATATGGATTACATTAGTATCCTAAGTTCTCATGGGTCATTGGCTGATAAGCTTTCTTTGTGAGAAAATTTCATTACATAAGCTGTTTTCTTTGTGAGAAAGTTCATTATAGTAAAACATATGGATTATCACTAGTATCCTCACCTATCATGGGTCATTAGCTCATAAGCTTCCTTTGTGAGAAAGTTTCATTACATAAGTTATTTCCTTTGTGAGAAAGTTCATTATAGTAAAATATATAGATTATCATTAGTAGATTTAGTAGATTATAGTAAAACTTGTCTCATGCTTTAAAGCTAGCTTACACTATTGCTAATAAACAATTACCCTCTCTTTCAAGATCACAATTATCTACCACTAGACCAACTCATGATCTATCTTTTCTAAGAAAGAGTGACTAATAAGAGTTTAATTGTGATTAGTTGATTGTTTCAATTTTTATTTGGAGAATTATTTTAAGGAAATTATTATTATCTTATTATGTTGTTTTCACCAAAATATTTAACATAGATTTTCAAAATCATATTTATTAAAAATTTCAAACCATGACCAAATAACTCTTTAGTGCAAAACGCTAAAGGAAATCCAATAGATATCTTCCTTCCTATTTGTATAGCAACACGAGTACTTCTCATGATACTAATATTCTTTTTTTTTTTAAGTATAATATTTGGATAAGCACTTTTGGCATGGTTAACCTCAAGAATTGTATTTATTTGTTTTAGTTTTCATTAAAATGACTTAGTCGAGATGAAGAAGTGTATCCCTACATAGTTATGCATATAAATAAGGAGGAGAAAGGTTCTATTAAACAATCATAACTGAAAACTTTATATGTTATTTTTTTTTTATCATTGGAGGTCACCCCTTGAATTAGTTTTTTCGAAGAAATATATAAAAATAATCCTTGTGCAATTGCAACCAAAGGAGATAAAAAAAAATTTTACAAGACAATAATGAATGAGAAAATAAAAGCGACATATGTCAAGGGAGCCACACTATCTATTCAAAAAACTTCATCTTATACTATATCAAAGGATAAGATATTATATGCATTTACAATTAGAAACTTTAGTTGTAGATGTACCGTCCTAAATTGTAAGTACTTGTGTGCTCTACAGTTTAACGATTATTTAGCACCTACCTTAGTGTACATAAATTATACATTTGCATTCTAGGACTTCATAAATGCACTTAATGCATACATAATTCAAACTTGACTCCTCTTATCTCTCCAACTTGTGCAAAATCGAGGTAGGATCTAATTTCTAAGCATCCTCTACTTTTCTCCAATCACAAATTTATTTCATCTCCTAGGCCTTATTTCACCTCTTTTTGGCCTCATAATTCAATCTCGTTGTCGGAATCAACTACAATTTTAAATCTCAAACTATCAAATTAACAGTGACTCGTCCCTCGGGATCAACCAAAGTCCTTGGGGATAAAGTTGACATAAGTGGGAGTTGTCCTGGACTAGGTCGACCCAAGTCAACCTCGTCCTAGGGGCTTGATCCCAAATTTAGGGCTCGGGTCCATCCCGATGGATTTGAGATGTTTCTAGATCTGTGGTCAGCTGTTCAATTTTGATTCCCGAAATCACTATAAAAGAAACCTAATTGCTTCATTTTGGAATAATAAATCAAGTGTAAGGTGAAAACCCCAATTTTATTACAACAAGCAATTGCAAGGTGGAAGCCCGAGTTTGATGGCATCCATTGAAGCAAGGGTTGTTGGCATTCTGATGAATTTTGGGTGCAATCATAGGGAGTCACTTGTTTGTTTGTCATTGATGGCAACTAAGTCAAAACAATCAAGCCATATAATCAGTGAAGTAAAGGCACAATCAGTAAGAAGGATTCGTGATTGGTAATGCAAGAAATCAGGTAAGTCTAGAAGATCGGTAGATAGTGAGGACAACACTTTGGTGACAATCTTGGTAGAAGTGGAATCATGAGAAGCGGTCAGAGGTACTGCATCAACATGTTCATATTTCAGTGTGGTTCCGACCACAACTCATTTGTTTGATTGGCAAGAGAGTTTTTGGATACCTCATACATTGAGACAAGTAAGAACACTTGTGTTCTTGAGCAATAGTTTGTAGATCCCAGATCGATGAGTGGTATAGTAAGTGCGATGATATTTGATATTATGATGACGTGGAATAGATGTTATGAGAGTGATGATTTGGCATTTTTGGGATCGATGCAATTGTATGAGGTAGATTTTTGGTGATGCATTGAAGAAGTCAAAACGTGTTTGACTACCTTGGAGATATAACTTGCAGATCTTATTTTGGGTCGACGCAGTCATGGTTAAACATATTTTACATCAAGATTTTCATTTTGGTGCATGGTGCTTATGCAGGAAAGAGTTTGAATTTCATTTTCGGTGTGTATGATGTTGGTGCAAATTGCATATATATTTGGGACTGCTCTTATTGAAATGATTGTTTTTGTTAGTGGTGCAATTAGGGTTTCGTGATTTCAATCAATGTTATTTAGTGTTGCAATCAGAGAACTGATAGAGATAGTGCAGTGAGAAGTTGCAGAGTACAGAGAAAAATTGGATCTGACAAGCAAGCTGTGTTACATCCAGATCATTCATCTTGTTGTTTCCTAATAGTTACAGCAAGTAAAATCCCTTAACCGGGTGAACCCTAACAGGTTCTTATTGTAAATCCCTTAACCGGGTGAACTCATAGAAAGAGTTTAAAATCCTCTAGCAAGGGAGATCATAACTGATATGATTGTACTCCTAACAGTGTACTAGTGTTAGGATTAGGTAATACTGAGAGGGGGGTGAATCAGTATTACAACACTTATTAAAACTTTTCAACCATTTAAACATTAACCATGTACTTGCAAAAATGAAAAGAACATAAGCAAATAACACAGTACTCATAACACCATAATTTATTGTTGAGGAAACCCTGGCCAAGGGAAAACCTTGATGGGGATGGTACCCACAAGCATGCACTAAAGTATAGTGTCCCTGTTAGGAGACCTAGCCCTGTTAGGAGCTGAATATTACATAGTACATTTCCTTGTTAAAGGAATAACAACCTTGTTAAAGGTATACAACACCCTGTTAGGGGCCAACTGAGCTTACAGCTCTTACAAAGTAATTCTGTTACAAAATGTTCTCAGTAATGAACAAAACAAGCATATCTAATGCTTAGATAGTTCTTGTTCATAGCTCATCAATGATCCTTGTCATCCTCTGCTCTGTTATTCGCATGTCCTCAAAACATATTATCCTTCATAAGTCTCTCATCCTCATCAATATCTTCGCTCAACAAAAATTTCTCCATATATACATCTTTTCTCTTAACCAAGTCGGCTCTCTTAACCAAATATTACATAGTCGGCTCGCAATACAAAATAAATTTAATAAAACAAATATCAAATGCATAGTCGACGCTCTTACATAATCAAAGTATAGGTTATCAAAACCATAATCCAACTCCAATTTCCAGGCATCCACGTCATACTCTGTAAATCATCACTTCTTTCCAACTGCTCTTTATCATTGTTTTGCTATTGTCTATCTCTCTTCAAATCTCTCTAACTTGATGTAGACATTACAAAAAAAAAAAATCGATCTTAGGTGGAGGTCACATATAACCTATACTATCTTCCTCTAAGCTCGCTTGCCATAATTCATCGATCTCGATCTTCGATACCCAAAATACCTTTGTATCTCTGCTTCTGTACTTAGTCAATTTCAGAGTCACCAAAACTCAACTTTATAGGAATCGATCTGTAACCCAGATGTGTTGCCATAAATGAAAACCAAAAATTGAATCACATCATGCAAAATAGATCACTTGTCAACAATCTCTCCCTTTGGCATAGATGGCAACACTTAACAAAAAATGACTAAGTGTTCCAACAAAACAAAACAGTCTCTCCTTTCTCTATTTTGTTTTTCTCTTCTTCCCTCATACATTATCTTTTCCTTCTCCCTATTTATTTTACTCTTCTTTCTTCTCCCATTCATTTTTATTCTCTTCTCCCCCTTTGACAACAATGACAAAGGTACATTCAAAGTAATAGGATTAGTGTTTGCTCACCAGTTTCAGAACATCTTGAAAGGAATCTTCCAAGATCTTCACTTCAGTAATCCACGACTTAAGCAATAATTGACTAACATGAACTAGTCCATTCAATGCAAATGATGCAATCTCTGCTACTTTCAAATTTGTAGGCATAGAGTTAGTCAATGAATCTGCAGTCTTCTCTAAGTTTGATAAGTGTGCTTCAATTATAGATAGCTTAGGAGTGATCAAACTCTTCAGCAAATTGAATCTAGTCAGTACTCTCCATTTCTCAATATCCAATACATCTAGGTTTGCCAAAATTCTTGTTATTTCCTTGTCTAATTTTGTTACAGATTGTGAAGAGGTTTCACAACTGTCCATCATACTATTCAAAGTTGCCCTATCCTTGGCAATGACGTCTTCAATGTTCTGAACATGCCCGATAGGGTTCATGCAGTAATTGAATAGCTTCCTTCCATGTCCAATGCAACTCTTAGAATTTGCAGTAGTGGTTTTCAAAATGCTCAAGTCCCATGAGATAGATTTGCAAACTTCGGATAACTTCTTCTCTGAGTAGTTCTTTTCCGCCTTCTCCTCTGCAATCTTTATCAAACTCTCATAATAACCATCAAATTCATCAATTGTTATCTTTGGGTTTTCAATGTCATATCTGTGTTGGAAAACAATAGGTATTGGAAGCAATTTGTTCACAGTATCAATTGCTTTGGTTATTACCTTATCCTTTTTGTCACCTTTTTTCTCTAATCTCTCCTTGGCTTTAGTAAGTGTAGTAAAATCTAATTATACTAGCTCATCTTCATCCATGCAATCAACATCAACATCTATTGTATTGTCTTTCCTTGCCAACAATGAAATAGAAGATGTGATTACCTTGGATTTAGTTTCATCTTTTTCTTCATGTTCTTTCTGTCCTTCATCCTGTACTGCTTCACTCTATTCTTTCTTCTGCTCTTCTTCCTCTTTCTACTCTGCTTCCTCAGAAATTGAGTTGTCCATACTTTCTGCAAATGCCTGTCCTTCTCATATTTAGAGGTGTCAAGTGTTATATGTACACCAGAAACATTGAAATCTGGCAGTGTATCAACTTTGCTCTTCTTAGCACTTGCCTCAGCTAACTTTGAAGTCTCTCCCATTCCTCAGTTTGTAGGCAAAGTGGTTTTAGGAAGTGGAGTCTCCTCAGGAGTAGTGTTCATTAGTATTTTCTCCAATGCTTTCTAAGTCTCTTTAGTGATTTCATCATATTTTCTTGCCATGATTTTCAATAGTCTAATCTTAGTTCTTAGTAATGGTTTCAATTCTTTGAGTATTTTGTCCCTTTCTTGTAAAGATATCATAGGTAGCATATTGTCAATTTCCTGATTTCTGATTGTTTCATCCTCAATCTGTGCTAAGTATTTCCTTGTCTCCCTTATAAATCTTTAGGTACACTTCCCTCAATTTCCAATAGTCTTCTTGAAAATAAGTAAATGATTAACCACAATATCTTCAATCTTAAGTTTATCTGTCTCCCCATACCTGTCATAGTATTTGTGTATTGTAACTAGCTTACCCTACTCAATAGCTCTCTTCTCAATCATTTTCATGTCTGGTTTCCATATGTGTTTCTCACTTTCAGTTTTCTTCTCTTCTATTACAATGTTTGGTTCCATAGGTCATGTATGCCTACTAGATCTAGTGTTTACTCTAGGAGTAATCTTTTTAGCTTGCAATGTCTGCTGTGATGGAGGAGGTGGAATGTCTACCATTACTACTTCAGGAGTGGGGAAGGGCTGTAGTACTAGCACTTGCCAATCCAAAAGATCGCTCTGCCATTTTCCTTTTCACTTCTTTCAACTCTTCCTCTGTTAGTCCTACCTTAACACCACATTCATGCACAATGTTATCAATCTTCCTTTTCCTCAGACCTCTAGTATGTTCCTCTCTTACCTTAGCAGATTTCTCCTCATAGGTTCCCCATCTTTCTTCTGATGCATCAATCTCAGATGCAATAACATGTTCAACTTGCATAGTACAAGTACTTCTGAACTTACCTCATATCCGATAGGATAATACCATATCTTCCTTGGTGTGATTGCCTCAAATCATACACAATCAGTTTCAACCATGAAACCAATTGTATCCTTGTATTTCTCAACTATGTCATCAGGTATCCTGTATCTATCTTTCATCTATCTCTGAAGGATTTTGATCATTCCAAATAATTCACCATCAACACTGTCCTGTTCTGTCTTTTGTAGCTCTGTGCGATCTGAATACCAGTAGGTATCCCTATTTTCCAACCACTAGGGTACATGCTTGGGAATTTGTGTTCAATGTGGATAAACATATGTACCACTAGTGAGCCAAATCTGAAGGTCTTTGATTTGTCTTTCTTTACCAGTTTTACATTCTCTAGAAATTATTGTGCCAACACTTCGCATAGGTTATATTTTACATTTTCTTTCACCATTCTCCATGCCATTATGACAACTCTTGTAGATACCAAATTAGATCACTGTTGTAGTAGAAATTATAGCCAAGTATCATAGCAATTAGTCTCACATCTTGTTGAAATATATCATTCATAGTCATTTCTCGCTTGTCCCATTTAGAGTGAGTTAGGGTTTCAACTTGCTTCTTCACATGTTTTTCTACAACAGGAATGATTCCTTTATTGTCCAATCCAATAATCTCATGAATCAAATCACTGCAAATCTTTACAGGCTGCTCATCTATCCAAATGAACTGATCATGTACTTTTCTCAATAATATCTTGAACTATTCTTCTTCGTTGAATTCATACAAATCCAAAATTTTCATAATGCTCAACTGATCAATATGTTTATACTCATCTCTCATAATTCCTTTATCAGTCATATACCCCATCTCAGTAGAAATATCATCAATACCTAGTATATCATACTTACAATGAATGTAAGCCATGATATCTTCTACGTGTAAAACTTCGTAGGGTGTTCGAGAAAATGCTCCTTTGGGGTCTTCTTCACAAGACTTGAACAAATATTTCTTGAACTTATACCTAGGTCGATCTACAACATCATAAATAACAGGTGCATTCATAGCTAGATGATGTAAATACCTCTTTCACGTTGAGTTCTGAGTTTTCGCTTCAATCGATCATGCAAGGCAAATGTAGGATAGACTGAATCTCTCTTCTCTCTTATCTCCTTAGGTCTCTCTTTGTCAAATGGTAAGGAAATAGATCTTTATATGGTGCTTTATACAATGTTTAAGTTATAAAAGTTCACTTTACCCAATAGTGTCCAGACGCCTGTAGATCTCGCGATCCAAATATATGCATCGGCTGATGTTTTGCTCTTAAATGTATACTCCATGATGTCAGCTATGTTCATACCTAAGCTTGCATGAGCTCGATCCACAAGTAACAGGGCGAGATATATTCTGATGTCTTTATCCAATGCCCCCCCTAAGGCCACGATCGACCAATTAGGTCGATTCTTCTTTACTACCATCAGGCGAAGATCCATTAGCATCTATTGTCTCTCCCTGAACCAATGTCTCACTTGTTTCTTTGATCTTCCATATATTACCACTGTTGGTATCTTCTACTTTCTTAAAACAACTGTCAAAATCACTCTTTAAATCTGCAACACTTTTGCCAATATCACTTTCATTCTTCTGTGTATTCATAGGAGGTGGTACTCCTCTGTTGTTTCCTCCATTATACTTGAAAAAATTTGCTATATGACCTGGATTATTAAATTTGTAACATATAGGAGGTCTTCTTTCCTGATTTACTTGTAACTTATAGTACTTTGCAATATGTCCAGTGTTATTACATTTGTAGCATGTAGGTTTCACTGTAGGTTCTCTTCCATTGTCTTGTCTATATCTAGATTGATTAGGTTTCTTGCATTCTACTTTCTTGTGCCCATATCCATTACAATTAAAACAATAGCCAGAAAAGGTCTTAAAAGGGGCATTAACTCTACATTCTCTTTTCATGTGTCCAAACTTGTTACAACCAAAGCATCTACCTCTGAAAGGTCTAATATGCTATCTAGGTTCTTCAATGGTAGGCTTTTCAACATCAATCTTTGCATCAGATTTCTCTTCATGATTCTTTGAGCATTCAGCTTCATTGAAGCCAATACTAGTCATATAACCTTTAGGTTTCTATCTGTCTCTTTGTTCACCGATCAAATCACTGTTGGTGTAAAGTTTCTCAATGTGTTTCTTTGCCTCAACAAGTTCACCTTTTATAATCTGATTGTATTTCTCCAGTTCTAGATACTTGTTCTTGTAGTTGTTTGCCTCATTCTTCATTTGTTCTAATGCACTATTCAAAGTTTCTTCAATCTTCTTCTTAGCATCTTTTTGTAACTGAATCTCTTTAGTCATAGCTTCATTCTCAAGTTTCAAAGTTTCATTTTCTTCTTCAAGTTGCTTCATCTGATCTGAATTGTCTTTGTCTAAATCTTCTTTTATCTGAACCACAAGATCCTATCTCTGACTTCTAGAAATTTCAAGGTGGTCTTTGAGTTTCTTTATAAATTTCTCAGCTCTTTGCATGTTGAATCTTAATTCTCCATTCTCTGCTTTTTCTTTGTCAAGGTCTTCTAGTGCAGCATCAAATTTTTCTTGCAAACTATCCAAATCCATTATGACCTCCCTTAAGTTGTTAGACTTTCTCTCCAAGGGACAAAAGCTCTGATACCAATTGTTAGGAGTAGGTAATATTGAGAGGGGGGGGGGGCTGAATCAGTATTACAACACTTATTAAAACTTTTCAACCATTTAAACATTAACCATATACTTGCATAAATGAAAAGAACATAAGAAAATAACATAGTACTCATAACACCATAATTTGTTGTCGAGGAAACCCTGGCCAAGAGAAAACCCCGGTGGGGATGGTACCTACAAGCATGCACTAAAGTATAATGTCCCTGTTAGGAGCTAAATATTACATAGTACATTTCCTTGTTAAAGGAATAACAACCCTGTTAAAGGTATACAACACCCTGTTAGGGGCCAACTGAGCTTACAGCTCTTACAGAGTAATTATGTTACAAAATGTTCTCAATAATGAACAAAACAAGCATCTCTAATGCTTAGATAGTTCCTGTTCATAGCTCATCAATGATCCCTGTCATCCTCTTCTCTGCTATTCGCATGCCCTCAAAACATATTATCCTTCATAAGTCTCTCATCCTTATCAATCTCTTTGCTCAACAAAAAGTTCTCCATATATATATATATCTTTTCTCTTAACAAAGTCGACTCTCTTAACCAAATATTACATAGTCGGCTCTCAATACAAAATACATTTAATACAAAAAATATCAAATGTATAGTCGATGCTCTTACATAATCAAATTATAGGTAATAAACAATCATAATCCATCTCTGATTGCTAGGAGTCCACATCATACTCCCTAAATCATTACTTCTGTCCAACTACTATGTATCATTGTTCTGTTGTTGTCTGTCTCTCTTCAAATCTCTCTAACTTGTTGTAGACATTACAAAAAAAATCGATCTTAGGTGGAGGTCACATATACCCCATACTATCTTCCTCTAAGCTCACTTTCCATAATTCATCAATCTCGATCTTCGATACCCAAAATACCTTTGTATCTCTGCGTCTATACTTAGTCAATTTCAGAGTCACCAAAACTCAACTTTATAGGAATCGATCTATAACCCATATTTATTTCCATAAATGATAACTAAAAAGTGAATCACATCATGAAAAATAGGTCACTTGCCAACAACTAGTCACTCCTAACAGGGTGAACCCTCAAAAAGGGTCTTTGTAGCTCCTAATAGGGAAAACTCATTTACTGCAGAAGTGGGCTTGTGGGTGTAATATGTTGGGATTAATGGGAAGTAGTACTGAGAGGGGAGGGGTGAATCAGTACCTCTAAAACTTTTAATACTTTTCACCTTTCATCATTAGTAAACAATCTTTACTGTATTACTGACCATTTCTGATGTTCTTTCTTATGCATGTAGAATTAATTCATAAAATTAATTGTATGCAACATTCATGAAAGTAATAGACACATAACATGATATATGATATCGAAGAAAACTCCTGTTACGAAGTAAAAACTGTGGTGGGGATGGTACCCACAAAACTTCACTATCTGTAGAATGGAAGGGAGCTGGTAAAGGCTTACAATTGATCACTTCTGATGATCTACCCTGTTAGGAGTATTAATGTGGAGACCTGTTAGGATATACTCTTTTAAGAGATTTTAACAACACTAATAAAGTGTGCACTTGGTTAAGAGATTTACAATAGGACTATTAAGTCCACCTTCCTTGAAAGGATTTCTTAACTGTACCCCACTTGTTAGAATGTGTACAATATGTTTGACTTGAGTATATGCAATCTATAATTGTGGATTACAGATCCTTTAAAGCTCACAAAATATGAATATCACCTATAGTGATTGATTAATACCTTTTCATGCTCATCGGTAGCCTGTGTTTTGTTCTTGACAACTGATTTGATCTTTGTCTGTGTTGTTGCATTAATTCTCTTGTCTGATCCTTAGATGCTCTCAGTGGCTACAATCATCATCGAACAACATGTTCATAACTGATTGAGCATCTATTTATACAATTATTTGACCTATTCTAGAATCACGCATTACAATGTTAACTCTTGATCCAAGGTATACAACTTGACCTTGATCCTTTAGTTTGCATGTTTTAAAATAGTTATACTGATAAAAACAATAATAATTACATTGCTTTCTCTGCACGTAATGGATTTAAAACAAATCAAGAAGCTAAACATAAAACTTTAGTGATTTATCTGACGTGGAAAATCAGATCCACTTTTTGCGAGATATAACCAACTGTCAGTTCTTGATCGTCGGTGTGAACTGAAAGTCTGTCAGTGTTCCTTCATTGAATAGATTGTCAGGTTCCCTTCATCTGTCGGGTTCCACTCTTTGATTTTTTCGTCACTTTTCACTATTGGTTACTCGTTGGATTCCCTTGTCCTTTTTGTCATCGGGTAACACTAAATAGTATTTGTCAGGATTCTTTGTACTTGGTAGTATTGGTAACCTTAGCATTAGGTAGTGTTGTCCCCTGTCTATCGGTGTAGTGTAAACCGATGGTTTTCATCATGTTTTTCCTTGTATATAATAATGACAAAATATAATGTCTTCAATCTCCCCCTTTGGCATTAGTATCAAAAATCGATATGTGCAAAATACTAAAGTGTTTAGTATGTACACCATGTATATATCTTTATCATTATATGACTCCCCCTAACTATATGCATCGGTATAGTATAAGTATATGTACATGTATACTTGCCTTTGTACTATACATTCCCCTTTATGTTCGTTCCTCTTTCAAATGACTAACTATACATATCATTTCCTCCTTTCATTTCCCCCTTTTACTGATTAACTGTACATATCATTTCCCTCTTTATGTGATACTCATGACAAAAATGTACAACTTATAAGTTGTCAAAAATGTGTAACTTACAGTGTGTCAAGAATGTGGGAGTGGGTGTTCTTGATATCTTCGATCATTTTCTCCCATTTTTCTTTGAGGAGTTCTAATGTCATGTGCTCTAACTCAATTCTGGCATGCATATCATAAATATTGTCTAGAATAGACATTTCTGGGGTGGCAATTAGTGCTCTTGCCTCTGTCACATGGTTTTGCAGTAATGAGAGTGTTGGTAAGAGTTGAGATTGAAGCTCATTTACCTCATCTCTAAACTTGGTTTCTACAATCTGTATGTCTTGTCTCAGCTTTCGAGCTTGCTTGAGTTGTTCATTGTGCAATTTGATTGCCTATTCACTTTTTGTGAGACTTTGTGCACTTGTTTGAAGATCAACACCAATCCATGTTATCTTGTTGGTATACTCCTTCATGAGTTGATCTAACATGCATAATTTATGTACTAAGGCTATTGCTTCTGAAATAATTGGGTCTACTATGCTTACTAGTTTAGAAATATTAACCTTTTGAAGTGCCACTTCTTGGCTTATCTTTTCAGCTAACTTGAATTCATACTTCTTTTCAAGTCTAGCCTCCATATCCTTCTTAGCATCTATGTTCTGAGATGTGATTGCATCAATGAGAACCACTAATTGATCAAGCATTGGGGCCGTTTGATCAATATATATATCAGGTACAATATGTTGAAGTATTCCTCATGCAACTTCAAGTACCTTTGCTTCTTTGGTGGCTTTTCTCAACTTGTCCTACATGGCTTTCTTTTCACAAAGTCTTGCATATTTTTTCAATTTAGTAGGATCCAATGTCCTGGGATCACATACTGGAATCTCAATAATTTCATCCAGAGTGACTGGATTCTTATTCTTGGTCTTCTTCTTCCTTGAGATTTGTGTAGAAGCATATGTATGAAATACCATTGCTAGTTCATTTGTCTTCTCTGAGGCGCTTGGTGAAGGCTTTGTTGAAGAAGCTTCTTGTGTTTTCTGCTTGGGGTTCACTTGTCAGTTTGGTGATGATGTCTCTCCATCAACCTTGGGTGTTTCTGTAGATTTCTCTTCTATTTTCTTCTGTTGTTCATCTATCTTTGCTTCTTCACTCTTTTCCTTCGGCTTGTCTTCTTCTACTTGTTTATCTTCTTCTTTATTATAATTAGTAGACTTGTCTTTTTGATCATCGGTTGTAGCTTGATCTGCACTTGTATCCTTTGGTTAATCTTTTGTGTCTTTTGTTTCTACATCACCCTTGTCTTCAGGTATGCTTGTATCTACTGCATTTGACTTTTCATTTCCTTCTAGCAGATTGATTGCCTTCATCAATACTGGCATGTTATTCTATGTGCCTACTTGTGTTGCATCTAGAAGTGTGTCCTATTCAATGGTTTGATCCTATTGAGCAGTGACATCTTCATCTTTTTTTAGTTGATTGACAGGGTCTAGACCTGTAATGTCAGTAATTAAAGTGTCTGGCCATATTTCATCAGCAACATCCATTTCCTTATTCCTTTCTGTTTCCAATTCTTGTTTCTTGTTTTGATCCTTAAGATATATGAAAATGACATCATCTTCTTTCTACGGATCTTTATCTGAATCATAATGAGTGATGTCTTGAATGTCAAGATCATCCATGACTTGGTCTAAGTCAATGGGCTCATTATTATCTACATTATCCAAAGCAATGTGCTTAGGACTTGCCTTATCTTTCTCCTCCTCTACATGAGGTGTGTCGGTGAGAAGTAATTGATTCTCACAACTTGTTGACTCTGCAGGTAGATCTAGGAGTTGTCTCCATTTGGCCTCGGTCATGCTATCCAACTCTATAAATTTATCTTCTAGCACTTTGTAAGCTCTAATCTTTGCTAAAAATTTACTTGAGTGCTTCTTCATTATTTCTTTGATTTCTTCCATATTTGATTCAAGAGGCATGAGTGTGACAAGTACCCTCTCCCTTGCTTCCTTTTTTGTGTGTAGAGCATATGACCATTGTTGTGAAATTTTGTCACCCACTTTGGGTATTTGGCCTATAAATTCTACTGGTACGTACTTGAACTTGACCATTGCCCTGATTATTGCATCTTGTATCTTATGTTGGTCTTTTGGCTCAAGTTTCTCCCACTATCTAATTTTCCTATCAGTCATTGTATCAGTTTTTTTAATTGAGTTTACAATTTCATCCATAGTTCTAGGGGCTGAGCTTTTCTTCTCTACATCAGCCTCATCCTCTTTTGAATCCTCTATGTCAACTTTGGTCCTGACTAGTCTTTTCCTCCTTTTGTAGGTGTTTGTTTCACAGTTTTCTCCTTTGTTTGTTGCTTCCTCTTATAGGTCCTCACTTGACCTTTCTTGAGAGGTGTAGTGGCTTTTACTGTTTGACTCTTGTTCCTTTGAGCCACTGTGGTTCTTGGTTTCTTTGTAGGAGGTGGAGGTGTGTCAAATTTAGTGGCCTCAGAATCTGATTGTTTCTCATCTAGCCCTTCACCGATGGTACCCTATTCCTCTATTTCCCCTGTTTGTTATTTTTCCTCCTCATTGACCGACATAATCTTTTCAAGATTCTTGACCATTTTTTTCTTCTTGTTAACAATCTTCTTGATGACTAGGCCTATTTTTATCTTAGACTTAGCCTCTTCATAAGTTCCAAATCTTGGTTGTTTATTGTCAAGTGGCTCATTTATCAATACATCAATTGCGGTGGTTGCTTGATCTATGTTAATCTCACAGTCAAGATGTGCTAACCAGGTTGTCCTTGGTACAACTGGTTTAATATGAGTGAAATATGTATCCACTATAAAACATATTTCATCCCTATGTTGTTCAATCAACTGTTCAGGGATCCTCACTCTTTCCATCATCTTTTCCTTGAAGTCAAGGAAGTATTCATTCATCACTGAATCAAAGTTGTCACCTAGTGACTTGATAAGTTCACTAATCTACAGTGTGACTAGTTTTCTAGTATCCCATTTTACTTTGCCTAATGAAGGAAATTATTCTTGAAAGTAAAAGAATATACACACGATGAGTGAACCAAACTTACATGTGTTAGTCTTTGCAGACCTGATTGTTGTCATATTCTCATCAAGTTGCTTCCATAGGATCTCACATTGATCCATATGTATTCCCTTTGTGACAATATTTACTGCTGTTGATGCAATATTGTTTAGCCTGCTTGCTTGGAAGATCTTGTAACCTATTACACATGCACCAAACCTTAGTTCCTCGTCGGTGATGGTTTTCACTTTAAGACCTCTGTTATCCCACACAACATTTGTGAGTTTTTCAACTTCTGTCCAGGAGGGATGCTTGTGTGCCTTAGGCTTGTTGGTTATGGGATAACCAATTACAACATATAACACATCCTTAGTGATTTTCTTAGGTTCATCCAACCATAATTTCTGGTCATGCATTCTTCTCAAAACTAACCTAATCTAGTCGGTTTTGAAAACCCTCAAGAAATATAGGGCATTAGTTATCCCTTTTACTTGCAGATGCTTGTGTTCCTCTTTCAGCTTTCCTTGTTCATCACATAGCTTCTTGTAAGCTTGATCTATCTCCAGATCACCTATCTCAGTGATCTTATAGTGAATGTAAGACCTTACGTCTTCTATCAGCAAAACCCTAGGTGGAATTTTTGAAAATGCGCTAGAATCATCGGGTTGCGATGCAATCTATAGGCATATCTAGTACTTAGGCTCCACACAGGTGTTGTTCTTTATTAACTTAATTTCATTTTTCTTATCATTCTTAATCTTTACAGTTCTTGAAGTGGTTGCCATCGTATTTCAAATTTAGGGCTTTCTTGAAAATGATAACAGAGTTCTTCGATATTTCTGGTACTTACTTCAATCTGTGTGGCTGGTGAGTGATCTGTTTGGAGTGTGTAGGATTGAGTCGAGGTCACTCTGTTAAATGCTCTCTTATCGCTCTATTTTTTTCTATGCTCTTTCTTCTTAAATAGCGTGTGCAGAATGAAGTGGTCCCGTCGAGTATTTATAGACTTTTGCCCTAAGTCTGTCATAAATGCTCAACAACTCGCCGGGTCATGAAGACAAAGTTCATCGAGAAGACTTTAAAATAACATTCTCGGTGTTGACAGGATGCTCAGGATGGTTGTTAAGACTATTACATTCATCAATGGATATCGGTGTTGTGTCAAGACAACTTTATAACTTTGCTTCCTTACCAACGACTGTCAGGTTACATTAGCAACTTAACCCTTTTATGTATTGACCGACAATTATCGGCAAGTGTAAAGAGCTCATCCTGTATATTCACCGATGATTTTTGGTATGTGTTTACCGGTAGGGTTGTTTTCTTAGAATTGTAACAAGTAACATAATATGCATCTTTATTCATGCAAATTTTGGCTATCTATCAATTTGTATAATGGAACTTATGCAAAATATGACTTGGTGTACTGCAGTTCCATACTTACTTGTTCACCTTTAGGTGGGGGTGGTGATGTCACTAGATCCATGGGATGAGGTGTCACCTACTGCATTGCTTGGTCCAGCTTCCTCAATGGTTGAAGCTTTCCTCCACATTTGCTTTCTCATTTTCTTGATGTCTTCAATGGTGTTACCATTTGCAAAAGTGGTGGTTTTTCTTATTTGGTCTCTCCAGTCCTTCATTAGATGTCCAACCTTATGACAGTGTAAAAAATGCCATTCCCAGGTTGGTCCAGCCTCTAGACCTTTTGGACCATAGTCTCATGTAGTTTGCAGCAATGTGGCCATATCTACCGCATGCTGTGCAATTTATCCATGTATTGTAGTCCCAAACATATGAATTACCGACCCCTCTTGGTTTATATGCATTTTATTCATTTTTGGGTTTCCATGCTTCAATTTTCTTCTTCCTGTATTCCAGAGATGTGTGCCCATGCATTTTGCAGGTGGGACAATAATTGTCCATATAGGTTTCCTTCTTGGGTTCTTTCACCTTTGATTTACATTCATGTGCTTTATGTCCTTTCTTGCTGCAATTATAACAATGTCCAATGAATGTAAATGTGGATTAAATCTTGAATTATCTTGAAACTGATCGAACCATACCTAATGAACATCAAGACTCTATCGATTGCACCATTCTTTTTGAAAATACCAACAAAAAAAACAAACTCATTGTACCGTTATGGTGTGATAAACAATGGAGGAATACCTTTTTTCTTTGCTCCTGCAAACATTTGAAGTGTAGCCTTGCTTTCCACAGTGGTTGCATGTCAGCTTTCCTGTTCTAGGATTGGTGTAGGGATCTTTTGGATCAGCTTCATTTGATGACTCTCCATGCTTCGTGTAACCTAGTCCAGTATTGGTGTTGGGTCTTCTTTGTGCGTTCAAGAATTCATCCATCCTTTTTGTACTCTCTTTAGCTCTCTTAATCATGTCATTGTGCTATTGTAAAATTTTAGCCTCATGCTTTAGTTTTTCATTCTCTTCTCTTAGTTCACCAATAATTTGTATTATTTCAATGATTTCCACATTCATTCTGTTTGCTTCTTGAATCATAAGAATAATCTGATTAGTCACCTCATGGTGATGCTCTATAAGACCTTGTATCTTAGACTCCTTTTCTTGTAGCTTGTCTATGATCTTTCTTCTATCATCAATTTATAGAGTTCTTTCTTGTTCAGCTTGCCTTGCATTGTTCATGACATCAATCATTCTTACCATCTGTGTCTCTTCACCGATTTGTAGAGATTTGACTTGTCCAACCAGATGTAGATTGATCTCAGTTAGGCTTGTGATGCTTTCTTCTGATGTATCTGATGCCTTTCTTGTATTTGATCCTAAAGAAACAAAGAAACCTGGAATCTCTTACTCAAGATAATCTGTCTCATTATAGCGAGAAGCCATAGTCTTTCTTTCATCCAGCAGCTGTCTCATACTGATTCTAGCTTCTTTATACTATTCATAGAACATCTGTATTTCAAGCTTTTTGTTCTCAATATTTTTATCAAGTTTGTACTTCTCCATTGTATGATATTTTATCTTAAGCCTTTAAGCTTTCCAAGAAGAGACTTAGCTCTGATACCAATTGTTGGGATTAATGGGAAGTAGTACTGAGAGGGGAGGGTGAATCAGTACCTCTAAAACTTTTAACACTTTTCACCTTTTATCATTAGTAAAAAATCTTTATTGTATTACTAACCATTTCTGATGTTCTTTTTTATGCATGTAGTATTAATTCATAAACTTAATTGTATGCAACATTCATAGAAACATTCATGAAAGTAATAGACACATAACACAAGATATGATATCAGAGAAAACTCCTGTTAGGAAGTAAAAACTGCGGTGGGGATGGCACCCAAAAAATTCACTATCTGCAGAATGGAAGGGAGCCAGTAAAGGCTTACAATTAATCACTTCTGATGATCTACCCTACTAGGAGTATTAATGTGGAGACCTGTTAGGTTCTATTCTGTTAAGATATTTTAACAACACTAATGAAGTGTGCACTTGGTTAAGAGATTTACAATAGGACTGTTAAGTCCACCTTCCTTGAAAGGATTTCTTAAGTGTACCCCACTTGTTAGAATGTGTACAATATTTTTGACCTGACTGTATGCAATCTATAATTGAAGATTACAAATCCTTTAAATCTCACAGAATATGAATATCACATATAGTGATTGATTAATACATTTTCCTGCTCGTCGGTAGTCTGTGTTCTGTTCTTGACAACTAATTTGATCTTTGTCTATGTTGTTGCATGAATTCTCTTGTCTGATCCTTAGATGCTCTCAGTGGCTACAATCATCATCGAACAACATGTTCATAATTGATTGAGCATCTATTTATACAAGTATTTGACCTATTCTAGAATCACGCATTACAATGTTAACTCTTGATCCAAGGTATACAACTTGACCTTGATCTTTTAGTTTGCATGTTTTAAAATAGTTATACTAATAAAAACAAGAATAATTACATTTGTTTCTCCGCACGTAATGGATTTAAAACAAATCAAGAAGCTAAATATAAAACTTTAGTGATTTATCTAACGTGGAAAGTCAGATCCACTTTTTGTGGGATGTAACTGACTGTCGATTCTTGATCGTCGATGTGAACTGAAAGTCTATCAGTGTTCCTTCATTGAACTAATTGTCAAGTTCCCTTCATCTGTCGGGTTCCACTCTTTGATTGTTTCATCGTGTTGCACTGTTGGTTACTCATCGGGTTCCCTTGTCCTTTTTGTCATAGGGTAACACTGAATAGTGTTTTTTCAGGATGCTTTGTACTCGGCAGTATCGGTAACCTTTGTGTTGGGAAGTGTTGTCCCTTGTCTGTCAGTGTAGTGTAAACCGATGGTGTTCATCATGTTTTTCCTTGTATATACTAATGGAAAAATATAATGTCTTCATAATCCCCACCATGGTTTTCTCCCTCTAACCAAGGGTTTCCACGATAAAAATATGTGTCATGTGTGATGAGTTTGTGGATGCTTGATATTCTTTTCTTCTATGTGCTTACATCAATTATATACTTTGTGGTTTGGAAATTTACATTGTTGTTATTCCATTTGGTGGTTGAATTTGTTCATTACTTGTTTGTACTTATTCACCCCCTCTTAGTACCTAAGAATTCTAAGAATTGGTATCAGAGCTTTGGTCATCTTGGTGATAAGCCTAACAACTTGATGAAAAAATACACTATCATGGAGGGTTATAGGTATGAAATGAAACTTGATAATGCAAAAAAGATGATCAATGAACTATAGGAAAAGCTAAAGAAGTCACTTGCCAAAATGAGAGAACTTACTAAGTAGTTATGTGAAAGTCAGGATTTCATTGATCAACTATCTCAAGGTAGTATGTTTGAAGAATCTGAGGAAGGAATTGATAATATGATGAATAAGAACAAGGGAATTAGAGAAGAAGTGGCGAATCTGAAGAGAGAGCTTGAAATTCAGTCTGTTAGGATGTGTGAAGACCTTGAAGGAAGAACAACTAAAGATGCAAGGAAGAATGTAGAAGTTGCCAAGAAAGTTTTTGAGGATGCATTGAAGGAAATGGATGAACAATTCTTCAAGATATATCAAGAGAATACTATCATGGATGAGAACCTTCATGAAACAACTAAGGAGAACCAACAAATTTTGAGTGTAAATGAAAGACTTAGAGAGGAGAATGAGAAACTGAAGGAGAAATTGAAAACCAAGAAAGAAAAAAATGAAAAGCTGAAACAATACAATGAGAGCTCAGAGAAGATTTATGAACAACTAAAAAGACAAAGAAGAAATAATGATGCAACCGGTCTTGGTTACACAGAACAAGGAACATTTGAAATTGGCGAGTCATCTAAATTTGAACCTATGAAGCCACCGAAAGATTTGGAGGTAGATTCAAGCAATTCTGGTAAGAAACCTAAGAAACCTATATGCCTTAATTGTGGAAAACATGGTCATACTGAAAATGTATGTAGAACAAAACCAGTTAATAAACCTTATTCTTTAATTGGTTATTGCTATAATTATCATAAGTATGTTCATACTACTTATGAGTGTAGATATAGACCTAGCAGTGGTGGTAGTTTTGATTGATATTATTTTACATGCAATAAATATGGACACAAAGCTGGGGATTGTAGGTCAAGATTATATGCACCTAGATCTCTTGTTAAACAGGTGAACCCTGATGGAAGGGAAAGACAAGTCAATGTTACATGCTCGGTATGGGGTGCATGCACCAAGTTGGGTGCAAATTTTGCGGAAGTCCATGGCCAAAAGAAATTGGCAAATGAAAATGGGCACCCTTTTTATAAGAAATAGGTGCCCGTTATGCTTTGAGTGCCCGAGTCGTAAATATAAAATGGGCACCCATTTAAAAAATGGGTGCCCGTTTCGGTTTAGGTGCCCAACCCAAAATGGGCACCTAGTTTTTACAAAAATGTCACCCGTTTTGTAAAAAATGGGTGCCCATTTTGTAAAAATATTTAATTTTTCTTTTAAACCAGTCTACAAGTCATTTTCACAACTTGCAAAACAAGATCATGTTTTTCTATAGACGGGTGCCCATTTTTAGAGCTACCACCTAACCCCTTGCTGTTGTTCTCCGACCCCAGGTACATATCATTTTTTTTATTATGTTTTTCATTAAAATTGTAATTTATTGTTGTTTTTAATTAGTTTTAATGTTTAATGTTCAATATGTATTATGTTTAATGTTTAATATTTAAATTTTGTTTTTTTAATAGGATTAAAATAAATTGTTATGTTTAGTTTTAATTTAATTTGTAAATTATTGTAGAAAACAATAAAACTTTCAAAATTTAAAACCCTAGGTAGAAAACTAAAACCTAAACCTAAACCTAAACACAACTGAAACAAGAAACCCTAGATAGAAAACTAAAACCTAAACCTAAACACAACTGAAACAAGAAACCATAGGTAGAAAACAAAAATGCAAACCTAGACACAAATAAAAACAAAATTGTAAGCCCTAGGTCCAAAAAATAAATAATAATCTCTCTCTCTCTCTCTCTCTCTCTCTCTCTCTCTCTCATATGTAGAATTAGTTTAATGTTCAATATGTATTATGTTTAATGTTTAATGTTTAAATTTTGTTTTTTAATAGGATTAAAATAAATTGTTATGTTTAGTTTTATTTTACTTTGTAAATTATTGTAGAAAACAATAAAACTTTCAAAACTTAAAACCCTAGGTGAAAACTAAAACCTAAGCACAACTGAAATACGAAACCCTAGGTAGAAAAAAAAATGTAAACCTAGACACAACTGAAAAACAAAAGTGTAAACCCTAGGTCTAGAAAATAAACAATAAACTCTCTCTCTCTCTCTCTCTCTCTCTCTCTCTCTCTCTCTCTCTCTCTCTCTCTCTCTCTCTCTCTCTCTCTCTCTCTCATAAGACCTAATAAGACTTAATACATATTAATAAGACCTAATAGGACCCTTCATACGTAATATGACCTATTAAGACCAATTAGGACCAATAGGACCTATTAAGACCTAATTAAGGATCAATTAATACCTAATAAGACATAATAAGATGTAATAGTCCACCCTTAAGACCTAATAAGATGTGTAATAGGACCCTTAGGACCTACTACCTGACCTAACATTATTAATAAGAGATAATAAGACCTAATACCTACTAATAAGTCATAAAAAGACCTAATACATACTAATAAGACCTAATAGGACCCTTCAGTCCTAATATGACTGATTAAGACCAATTAGGACCAATAGAACCTATTAAGACCTAATTTAGGACCAATTAAGACCTAATAAGATGTAATAAGATGTAATAGTCCACCCTTAAGACCTAATAATACGTAAAAGGACCCTTAGGACCTATTACCTGATCTAACATTGTTAATAAGACATAATAAGACCTAATACATACTAATAAGACTTAATAGGGCCCTTCAAACCTAATATGACCAATTAAGACCAATTAGGACCAATAGGACCTATTAAGACCTAATTTAGGACCAATTAAGTCCTAATAAGACATAATAGTCCACCCTTAAGACCTAATAAGACATAATAGGACCCTTAGGACCTATTACCTGACCTAACATTATTAATAAGACCTATTACCTCCTAATAAGACCTAATAGGCTCTCTCTCTCTCTCTCTCTCTCTCTCTCTCTCTCTCTCTCTCCCATAAGACCTAATACATACTAATAAGACCTAATAGGACCCTTCAAACCTAATATGACCTATTAAGACCAATTAGGACCAATAGGACCTATTAAGACCTAATTTAGGACAAATTAAGACCTAATAAGATCTTATGGCAAGAAATATTTTCAATTAGTGTCAAAACACTTAGTCATTCAGTGTTTCTTGAGTATTTAGTGTTGCCTGAGTATAGAGTGTTTCCTGAGTGTTTAGCATCACCCAAGTGTTCAGCATCACTCGAGTGTTCAGCATCGCCCGAGTGATAGTTTATCACCCGAGTAGTCTTTTGGACCCAAGTGACAATTTGAAGCCGACTTTGCATATATTGTTAAATATAATTTTGTTTATTGCAAGCCGTCTTACAAAGTTATTTGTTGGTTAAATATATATATGTAAGATAGTTTGTTTTATCCAATATGATCATGTGAAGAGTATATGAGTAAGAGAAGAATAAGTATGAATGTATACATAAGGCATGCAAATGGTAGTTTGATTTAAGTGCAGAAGTATTTAGGATAGCAGAGTCTCATCTATCACATTCAGGTGATCAGTTATATTCAAAAGGAAATTATTTAGCAATCACAGTTGCACAGAGCAGATAATCAACTGGTTCATTCTCATAGGTGGATCAACAAAATTATTTAACAAGGTGGACCTAACAATCCTTTCTATGCTCCTAATAGGGTAGACCATCAGAAGTGGTCATTGTAAGCTCTAACAGGCTAAATTTATACTGCAATACTAAATCTTGTGGGTATCATCCCCACCCCAGTTTTACTTTCTTTTGGAAGGTTTCTGGGTAACCAAATATTATGTTATGTGTTATGTATGATTGTTTACTTTCAAGTTATATGCAAGAAAACAAATAAGTTAATCTAATTGTGGATTAAAAGGATTAAGTTTTATTGGTTCCTGATTCACCCCCCTCTCAGTCACTGGGCACATTATATAATTCCAACAATTGGTATTAGAGCAGTGGTTCTCTTATCAGAAGTTTAACAACTTGAGAAAAGATCAGAGGATATGGAAACATACAGAATGGAGAAAGCCATTGATAATGAAAAGATAGATATTAAAGTGGCCATGGATTAGATCATAATACTTAAGGAGCAACTCTCTCTTTCGCTGAAGAGAAGAAAAGAATTAACAATGCAGATGAATGACAAGAACTACATAGAAGAAAGAATTGAAGAATTTTTCAAAGATAGAAGCTTAGAAGATGATGATGTATCCATTGAATACTTGCTTGCAAAGCATCTCACTTTACTTGAAGAAGTCAAAAAGTTGAAAAGAGAATAAGAAGTTCACTCAATCAGAATGTGTGAAGTCATGGAACTAAAGAACAAAGCAGAAGATGACAGAAATAAAGCATAAGAAGACAAAGTACTGCTAAGTGCAAGATTAGAGGAAAAAGAAAATGAAATCCTACACTTTTCACTTTAGAAAATTGATTTGGTAAGTCAAATCAACAATGCAACACAAGAAGTTGTCAATCTAAGGATAGAAAATGAAAGACTGCAGAGCGATCTCAATACTGAAAAGAAAACAAATGAAAGTATGATGAATTCACAAACTAGCACAGATCAGGCTACAAAACTTAGACATCATGGACACAATGGATTAGGTTATATTGAACAAGGCGAATCCTCACAACAAGGAGCTCAAAAGAACAAACCTACATGCAATCATTGTGGTAAGTTAGGGAATACATCAAATAAATGTTGGAGCAATGGAAAGTCAAAATTTAACGGTAAATGCTACAGTTGCAAAAAACATGGACATAGAGCAAGTGAATGCAAAGAAAAACCTAAGTTTGAAGGGAAATGCTACAAATGCAACAAACATGGTCATAAATCTTCTGAGTGTAGAACTAAGAAATGGAATCCTACTGAAAAATTAGCCAAGGCAATTTTTGGTTGGGATTGCAACACTTGCTACAGATGTTGTCACTGTGGTGAATATGGACACATTGGTGCAAATTGTATGAAGACTCACTTCAGAAAAGAGATCCTACTAAGAGAAGTTATGTGTGCAAGCAACTCGGTCATCTAAGCAAGAACTGTATGAATAGAGAAAAAGTTGATACTGGTTTTGAGAATGGAAAAGCCAAAGTCTCTGAAATCAGAACTCAGATGAGCAAGCAATGAGTAAGGAAATCCTCAAATAATTTAGATCAAAGTAATGAAGGATCTAATGACACCCTAAATAGTGATATGGGTGGATCTATCATTACAGAATAGGAAAGTAAGGAAATGACTGGAACTGTACAATACAAGCCATCCTACATTAGTTCCAAATAATCAATATAGTCCATATCTGTGTATTGATGCATGAGGACATATTATAGTTCAACCTGAGTTAGAATGTCAGTTACACCCGAGTCACTCTAGCTCATCAGAGCTGAACCAGGCAGTATTGATAATTGGAAAGCTAGTTTCACCCTAGCTTCTGAGTGAATCTTGGAGAAACACCCGAGTCATGCCAGCTACTATATACAGAGCATTTAATGAAATAATCTAAAGGTTGAAAATCTATTATAAATGAAGGATTGTAAAGAGTATTGCTTACAAAGATTTCAGTTTACAAGTCAATTCAGAGCCCTTAGCAATTCAGTGTGAATTCGTGATTGAAAGTGAAGTTTTATCATTTCGTCCGAGAAATATGGTATCCACTCCCAACAGCTAGGTCAAGAAAGTGTTGTCAACCAGGATTGCGCCTACAGCTAGATGTAGAATCTAGCCTTTCTGTTGAAATATGGAAACATTCTCCTTGGTGGATGAGAGAATGAATCTCTGGATTCTAGGTTGGTTCCTATCGGATTTGGGATATCACCTAATACTGACTTTTATGGTTATGGGAAAAGGGAGAAGGATAACTAGGAAGAAAAATGAATAACTAACTAAAAAGGGTGATACACCAAATGGATTCAGATTTATCAGAACTGAAAGTCTATACCTAAAAGACACACATTACTAAATTCTGTAATGATTTTCACTTCTCAACACCTAGGATGGTTTAAAACTCACTATTAGGGTTTGGTGCCACTAATGGTAGGAATTAAACCAGAAAATAGGTAATTTATACAAAAGGTTAATTATTTATAACTTAGAATAGGAATATAGAGCAATTCACTAATCTATGCTTGAAAGGGATAAACACTTAAATGCAGGAAAACTTGAAAGGATTGATGACAGAACTCAGAAAAAATATGTGAATGATAAGGCCAACTTTATTATCTTCAAAATCTACAAAATTGGTTACAAAATACAAGAAGAAGTGCAAAGGAACGATATTTTCACTAATACAACTTCTGTCTCAAATTTTGAACCCTTACAAATGAATACGAAGTTTAGTTATATAGCCCTCAAGGCTAACCTTGAAAATGAAATATCCCCCCTAAAAGGTGCTCATAAACAAATAGATATCCTGAATTTTAGACCCAAATGATGCCTAAAATGTGGATTTCAAAAGCCCTTCATAATTTCAAAATCCCTAAACTCAAGGCATAAGTCATGCCTAAAATCTAGCTCTAAATTCAACCCCTAAAGTTGGTGCATAAAAGATTTACATCCTTTTTACGTAGTTTACCAACTTATTAAAATATATTACAAAAACCCATCCAATTTTGACCCAATTGTGTAAACCCCAATTAAATTATATAAAATCCCTAAATCCACAACCGACACCATAGTCTAAAAAACCTAACCTCATATGAAGCTGACAGCATGGTCTAAAAATCCCTAACTTGACAGCATGAATCTAAACTCATCCAAACTCGAGATTTCACTCCATGGTCAACATGACCCATAAAATATCACTGACATATCATGTGATAATACTGTCATGGCATTTGCAGTGATGTTTTCGTGCACTAGGATTGACAGGGTCTTAACTCCTTTCGCATTGTGGTCTTCAAAATTTTATCAAATCTGAACATAGGCATCTTCGCACTTCATTTGCATTTTCAGTTTTGAGGAAAAATTAGGGTTTGTTTGGCACCGCCATGTCTTCATTTGGACTTCACTGTTATTTTTGTCTTTCGCTATCAAACTTGGGCTCATCTACATGTTCACCACTGGTTCTCTATGTTAATCTGGAGTTCTTCTTTCATGATCTGCCAGTATACATATATGGAAATCAAGCACGAAGCTCAATTGCAACTGAAGGTTTAAAAGAACTCGATCTCTTCATTGTTTGTATTTTAGTTCTCTATTTGATCTACTCTCCTTTGGTGATCTACTGGTATACATGTTGTTTTATATGTAAGAATCTCAGGCTTGAACTTTATACCACGGCTTTAATGTGAATCTGGAGTTTCTTCTTTAAGATCTCAGGCTCTCCTCTGCATGCCATAATAAGTTGCACCCCCCATTCATCTCTCTGTTTGAACTTGGGCTTCAACCACAACTATTCATGCATGTAACTTTGCATGTCATAAAAGCATGAGAACTTGGGCTTCTTCTAGTAATTTCCACTGAGGCCTGCACTTTGGGTTTTCATGCCACCAAAGATGGCGCTATCTACATGCTTTTTTTTTAGAACTCGGGTTCCAACTTTCTTCACTGCTGTTGCAAATTTTAGTTTGAACTCGACCTCCATTTTTTTGAAGTGAACTAACCACCGTAAGCTTGGACTCGGTCTGAGTTGTGGTTGAAAGATGTGGAGTTTGATTTTTATGGACTTGGTCATGAAGCTTGGCATATTTCAGCCACATCTTCAGACTTATTCCAAGCTCATAGTGTACAAAAGAACTTGGCCTTCCTGCACTTTAATACCCAAATAAGTAATACTTACTATTTCTGTTATCTTTTCCTTTCATATGAAAAAAGGAATTTATTTTTGGTTCGCCATGCTGTAACATTTCAAGGTTTTCAGGTTTTAATGGTTTACATCTTTGTTGGGTACCTAAATATTTACATCTTTCCAGCAAAAAAATAGGGTTTTTGTTTACTCCTTCTATTGACTCCTTCATTGCAGCATGAAACATCAATTCACTTCGAGCTTTGTTGTCTGTTGCATTATTTGCTATCATTTTCTTCATTATTGCTCACTGTGTTCAACAAGCTTGGGATACCTAGATGGCTATTCATGCAAATCTAGAAATAAACTTGAACGGATGCAAGCTTGTTGATGTTTTTGTTAGGAATAACAGTCCACAAGACAACTGAGAGGGGGGGTGAATCAGTTGTGCAATAGATTATTAAACTTTAAACTTTATGAACCACAACATCAAAAGTAAATAACATAGTAATTGCCAACACCATAACACAATGTTTGTTGTTGAGGAAACCCTGTTAAAGGTAAAACCCCGGTGGGAATTAACACCCACAAAATAATGTTCTGAGAGTATAGTATCCCTGTTAAAAGATATTAGCCCTGTTAGGAGCTTGTTATTACATTAAAGTACATATTCCCTGTTAGGAGACAGACCCTGTTAGGAGTCAATGAAAGTAATAGGCTCACTACCCAAAGAAGGTTAAAGCCACCCTCAAGGATTCACAATCCGCATCAAGTGTATACAAAAAATACACAATCTAGTGAACTATCTGATAGCAACTGTCTCTGCTTGACAAGTTCCAATGAAGTACCAACTCTTCTCTCCATCCAACAGTCAAGCTTCGTAGCTTCACAAATCTCTGCTCTTTTCTTTTTCTACCACACTTTTCACAAATGAAAAGATCACTCATATATACCTTCTTACAATAACCCATTAGGTCGGCCAGTTAAGCTTTCCTAATACATAATTAACTAGGGCGGCCAATTAAGGCTTCCCATCATACAAATAATTACATCAGACCTTACTAAGATACACGGTACCTATAACAAGTATACAATATTTACAATTCATTACAAATACTTCTAGATCCGCAATCCATGCTTAGAATTAATTTCCACATGTTACAAGTCTAAAGTCGGCCAGGAAATGAGTCTTCTCTAGAACACATGTCATAGCTGATGTCATCAGTACCCAAACAAAAATCAAACTCAACCTATTTCACCATCATATGTCAGCTCTCCATCAGTAATCTCGCAAGTTTTGAAACATCTTCCTCAGCAAGATATGCCCAAAACATAGAGACCTCTGTCTAGAATCACAGTCACAGTCCAGAAAAATAGTCTTTACTAAAATAGCTGTAACATCCATGATATGAAACATAAAGTCAAGTAGCCTTAGATGTAAGGTCAAAACTCAGTCTTCTTCTTAAATCCAACTTCTCTCATTCTGGGTCATCCGTATAGTGTCTGTACACACCTTCTAGTCAGGTAACTAGTCTGTCTTCTTTCACAGAAATATATGTTGACATCAGTGACAAAACATGAGTATTAACAACATGATTAGTACCAAAAAATTATATCATCCAACAATCTCCCCCTTTGGCATTGATGGCAAGATATGAAAAATCCATATGCATCAACCCAAAAGTACTCTCTCTCTTTACAATCTTCTCAATATCCTCAACAAATCTCCCCAAAATAGTAGGGATTTTCACATAGATTCCTTTCCCCTTTGGCAACAATGGAAAAAGGTGCCATAACTCATCTGTAGTCTTTAGTAAGGTATAGATTTGTCAAATATTCATGTCCAATCAGGTGCAAGATCACCCAAATGTGCTCCATAGTGTTCTCCTGCGATCACTCCCCCTAAGGAGTAGATCCATACATCAAGTCCAAAGAATAATATAGCTCTGAGATCCACTGGATTGATGCATATCTGCATCATTTAATTACCACTGGGAGGGGTCATCACCCCAAGCATGCCTCTAAGGTATTCAAAAGCATCTTTTGGCAAAGGTTTATTAAATATATCTGCTATATGTTCCTTTGTGCTTATGTACTCCAGTTTAATCTCCTTAGCAGCTACCTTCTCCCTCAAGAAATGCTACTTGATAGAAATATATTTAGTCTTTGAGTGCATTATAGGATTCTTTGACATGTTTACTATACTTGTATTATCACAAGGAATAACCACTGGCTCCTTGAAAATTATTCCAATATCTTCCAGCATTTGTTTCATCCAAACAACTTGTGTGCAATTTATTGCAGTAGCTACATATTCTGATTCAGCAGTAGATTGAGCAATACAGTTCTGCTTCTTTCTTAACCAGGAAATCAATCTCTTCCCAAGGAAAAATGCACCACCACTTGTGCTCTTTCTATCATCCACATTACCTGCCCAGTCCGCATCAGTAAAAGCCTGCAAAGTAAAATCATCAGATTTTTCATACCACAATCCATATTCCACAGTTCCTTTCAAATATCTGAAGATTCTTTTCACAGCAGCAAAATATGTTTCTTTAGGATCTGCTTGATATCTAGCCATAATTCCAACTGCATTGGTAATATCTGGTCTATTGTGTGTTAGATATTGTAGACCTCTAATCATTGATCTATACTTAGTCTGAACAACACTTTGAGTCTCATCATCACTAGTTAGTTTGTTTCCAGTCACCATAGGTGTTCCAATAGGTTTACAATCTTCCATTCCAAACTTTTTCAACATTTCCTTAAGATACTTGGTCTGAGATATAAAAATGCCATTCTTGCTCTGATTAATTTGCAAACCAAGAAAATATTTCATCTCACCAATCATAGACATTTCAAACTCATTCTCCATTTATTTAGCAAATTTCTTACTCATTTTGTCATTACCTCCAAAAATGATATCATCAACAAAAACTTCTATAATCAAGATTCCATGTTCATCAGTTCTTAAATACAAATTACTGTCTGCATTACCTTTTCTGAAACCAAGACAAAGTAGATATTTGTCCAGTCTTGCATACCATGCCCTTGGTGCTTGTTTCAGTCTATACAGTGCCTTCTTTAATTTGCAAACCATATTTTCATCATTTATCAAAGGAAAACCATCAGGTTGCTCAATGTATACCTCTTCCTCTAGATCACCATTCAGGAATGTTGACTTTACATCCATCTGATACACTTTAAATTCTTTATGTGTAGCATAAGAAAGAAATAGTCTCACAGCTTCCAATCTAGCAACAAGAGAAAATGTCTCCTCATATTCTATACCTTCTTATTGTAAGTAGCCTTTACAAACCAATCTAGCCTTGTTTCTTACCACTATACCTTTCTCATTCATCTTGTTTCTGAAAACCCATTTAGTGCCAATCACATTTTTGTTCTTAGGTCTTGAAACTAATTCCCAAGTATTATTCTTTGGTGCAGGAGCACACCTAACTCAAACCCCTAGCTCCTTATTTCTGGCATGTAATGACTCTAGCCAAGTCAGGAGAGTGTGTGTGGACCTTATAAGGTCATTTTTTTTTCCCTAAGATGGATATGACTAGGTCAATCCATGTCTAGATAGGTTGCTTAGTTGGTTTCCTTTAGTTGTGTGTGTGTGAGGTAGTTTGTAAGCCTCTGGAAAACCAACCAAGGCATTTGGAACTTTTGGCAAGCTGCTAAGTATGACTAGTGCTCATTTTCTCTGGTGCTCAGTAAATACCATCGGTGAACACTGTCTGTTAACACCGTCGGCTAACACTGTTTGCTAACACCGTCGGTGAACACTGTTTGCTAACACCGTCGGCTATCACTGTTTGCTAACACCATCAGTGAACACTGTCTGCTAACACCATCGATTATCACTATTTTCTAACACTGTCGGTTATCACTAGCACTAATTTAGAATGGTGGTCAGTTTTGCATTACTTTTGGTCGGTAAAGTTAGTCGTAATGGCCCGCGAGAAGCGAATCTTGTCTTTTATGGACAGTATGGTCAGTTGTAACAGTTCCTAAAGAGATGCTTGCAAATATGTGGGTAGTTAGGGGTCGTTTCAATGAGAGGATGGTTATTAATAACATCCCAAGCCTTCATTTTAGAGATCTTAGAGAAGGTAGATACTGAAAAAGAAGAGAAGCTACAGAAATCACAGAGTTGCAGATTATTGTACTGTTTTGTTTTGTTTCTAGTAATGAGAAGTTGCAGATAGTGTGTTTATTGGATATCAACCTTCTTTGTTCATTTTGCATGCAAGTAGATTAGTTACTTTATTTTCTTTTTTGTAAGTTCTTAGTTCTTCATCCGTTCTGGGTTGTAAGCAATAATGGCCCCTCGAGATTCCTGAATCCATGGTGAGAGTCATGTGTTGGGATGGAACTCAAGAGGAGCCCTTGTATATATTTTCCTTTTTGTTTTCTGTAGGAGAAGCAACAACAACAAGCCTAGAGATCTTACCCTAGGAAAGCTTGGTAATAGTCTGGCTAGGGAAGAGAATGAGAACAATGTTCTGAAAACATTGGTTGAATGAATCTATTTGTGTAGGTTCAGCAAGAAGAAGAAGAAAATCATTTTGATGGGGACTGAGTCTTGAAGAGGAGGTAAAGTTGAGAGTGACTTACCTCAGTGTTAGGGTTGTGAATACCCTAAGAGATCTAGGAGAAAGATCTCAGAATAGAGCCAAGTTGGTTCTATAGCAGGAAACAAGACTGCTGTCCACATCAGATTGGTATCAGATCCTAAATTGATTGGGCTTGTGGTAAATGTTCCAGCCAACAATATCAGTAGGTGAAAACAAGATGGTCACCAATGCAGAGCTTGCAAAGGAAGTAGATGAACAGAAGAGAGTGATAGAGGATCAAAGGGAAAGGAGTAGACTCCTTGAAGAAGCCCTGGATGAGATGAAGGTAAAAATTCAAGAAGTTGCAGATGCAAAAAAAAGAAAAGATGGAGATGAAGTCAGCAGCAGCAGAGGGAAGCAAAAAGTTGATGAAGAAGACTTGATACCTGAACCAGACCCTCCAATGAATGAAGAGCCATTTCTAAAAGCTCTCAGAGCCCTAGGAGGCAAAAGTCTTTAAGGAATTCCATTCTTTAATGGAAAAATGGATAGTGAACTAGTTGTGGAATGGATAGAAGGTATTGAGAATCATTTTGAATGTGAGGGAATAACTGAAGCACAAAAGGTAAAAGTTGCAAAGTCAAGGTTAAGAGGTTTAGCATTAACATGGTGGAAATACCTCCAAGAAGAGAGGGAGAAGATGGGTAAGCATCCAATTTCAAATTGGAAGGCCATGTTAAACAAGGTAA